>PVIU01019461.1:0-36340 GCA_004026605.1 Ondatra zibethicus
AAATGCCCCTCGATCGAAGAATGGATAAAAAAAAATGTGGTACATTTACACAATGGAGTACTACATAGCAGAAAAAAATAATGACAGCCTAAATTTTGCAGGAAAATGGATGGAACTAGAAAGCATTATTTTGAGTGAGGTAACCCAGACACAGAAAGACAATTATCACATGTACTCACTCATAGGTGGTTTTTAAACAGAAGGCAAAGAAAACCATCTTACAAACCACAATCCCAGAGAATTTAGACAACAATACGGACACTAAGAGAGACCTACATAGATATAATCTATGTGGGAAGTAGAAAGTATAAAAAGACAAGATCTCCTGAATAATTTGGGAGCATGGGGACCTTGGGGGATGGTTGAGGGAGGGAGGGGAGTGGCAGGGATGGGAGCAGAGAAAAATAAAAAAATAAAAATTAAAAAAAATAAATGAAATTTATGTAATACAAAAAAAGCACATCAAGTCTGTTGTATATATGTTTATTTTAACAATTCTGCTCCCCTTTCCATGTATACATGCTGTGGGAGCTACTTCCACTCCTTCAGCCAACAGCCTTTAAGATACCAGCCCACTGGGGCGTGGTCTCTTTTGTTTTAAAAAGCAGTTGTTGCTGTGTGCTCGCTCTCTTGCTTCCGGCTTCCGGCTGTTAGACTTCGTTCCTGATCGTGCAGAGGCCTGTTGTCTGGGACAGTGATCTGTAAGTTTTTGCCCTTTAAATAAATAACCATTTTATTAATCACAATTCCAAACTGGTGTGGGATTGTTTTATGACTTACACCTTGATCAGTGGTGCAGGAGAATTGTCTGTATTCTGTCAATCATGTTTTAAATAAATGCTGATTGGCCAGGCAGGAAAATCAGACAGGAAGTAGAGGCAGGGCAGGGAGAACAGGAGTTTTCTGGGAAGAAGGAAGCCCATTCCTCCTAGTCCTGCCCAGACCACAGAAGAAACAAGATGTGACCTGCCCCACTGAAAAAGGTACCAAGCCATGTGGCTAACATAGATAAAAAATTATGGGCTATATAAGTTATAAGAGCTAATACGAAGCCTGAGCTAATGGGCCAATCAGTTTTATAACCTATGCAGAACTTCTGTGTGATTCTTTGGGACCTAATGACTGTGGGACCTGGTGGGAGGACAGAAACCAACCAGGCCCTCATGTTACATTTACAAGCTGTTTATGACTTTTCGTTTATGGGCATTGTTCCTGGACTATGTTTTCTGTTCTAGCTAACACAAACCTATGTCTTACCTTTGTGCAATACTGAAACCAGTACACACAACAAATTTTTAGGAACTGTTGAATATTTTCAAAGCATTTGATATTTTAAGAATTCTTTTATTATGTTTATCTCCCAAACTTGTTCAATCAGAAATAATTTCTCCACATTCTGTTATCATCACTTTTTATTCCCCAAAGACATTTGTTTCTTTGAATGTACTACTGTAAATATATTTGCATTTCTCAATACTCTCTAATATAGCATATACTTTTGAGAGAGTATTATTCATATTGGCATAAGAACCAACCACAATGTTTCAGTAAGAATAGCCTTCATAAATGTGTGCATTGAATAACTTCTCTGCCTTATATTTTTATTATGTACTAGGTAGGTGGTGGGTGTAATTAGAAGGCATTATTTAACTATATAAAATATTATAATGAAACCAATTTTTAAAAATTAATATGTCATAATTAAAATAAGTTGAAATAAACAGAGGGAAATGAATTAAAGAAGAAAAATGGAATAGGACACCACTCCTCCTCAAAAGAGGATGTTGATCTGGTCAAAATAGCAGAGTTATAAAAGAGTGTGATAAATACTATGAATAATGTGTGAACAAAGTGTGATTGATTAATTTGCACAAGAATAAATGTGTCTGTTTTTATAGAGAAGGTGAAATACAAGAGAAGTTTATTTGTAGCAGTGTAGCAGGTGATGTGACTTTAATATGAGTCCATAACAAAGAGCTTCTAAAATGAGACACATATTGGTTTTCCGAGAGGACCCAAGTTGCATTCTTAGCACCCACATCAGGCAGCACATAACTTCCTGTAACTCCTGGTCAAGGGAGTCCTACACCCCTTTGACCTCTGCAGACGTGCACATAGACAGACATAAACAAACATGTACACATTAATAATAGCAAAAATATTTTTAAAGAGCTTTTTAAATAATTTTAAATGGACTGGAATTTTCTATGGTCAAACTGCTTTCCCTCTTCCTTCAGTAAAGTTTCCACAGTTATTTCTCACAATTATTCTGGAAAATACTATTGAGTATAAGATGTTTAGACTGAAGAGTCCATGGGCATTAAATTCAAATCTTACTCCTTCCCTTAACTCTTTTTGACCTTGAAAATTTACTTAAAGTCACAGAGTTACATGTTCTAATCAGGTTAAAATGAAGGAAACAGTAATCCATTGAGTAAGAGTTGTGTGTGTGTGTTTATGTACATCCCTTAACTAGTGTGTAAGGTTAGTACATTGTAGGTACCATATAAATTACTTCTCACAATATGTTTAGTAGCAATGAACATAACTCTCTTCTTCAAAATGTAATTCATATATTGAATTTAAAAAACTCTGTGCTTCCAAATTATTTTTCCAGGCAATTTTCTCCAATAATAAAGACACTGACTAATAGTCTCCTTTTATATAAACTCTAAAACAATGAGAATATGTCATAATCTAACACCACAATCTATTGTTGTGCCCAGATTATGACCCCCAAAGAGAGACCACCAGAGAGGCCCAGACTGTAATGAGCAAGGTTTAATCAGCATAATACAAACATGTTTGGAACGCCTGTCTCCAAATGACCCCATTACAGCGAGGTAGAAAGAGGAGTTGTATCTCCTCTGTGGGGTAAGCTTTTAAAGGCATAACTACGAAGAGGCTTTTCAAAGCTGCTTTGGCACAGGGGCAAGGAATTTTGCTCCCTCCTATTCTGCTAAGTCAGCTTTTTCCTTGTTCTTAGAGCAAGACAACTGTTCCTGAGTTAGGCCATCTTTATCAGCCTATACCAGGTGGCTGGCTGGGCTGAGCTAAGTGACTTTGTGCTCAGAATCTCCCGGGTGGGAGAGGGGAGGGCCACTATCTTCCTGGGAAAACATTCTGCTAGGAAATTTCTTCTTGCCCCTTTGACAATAAGGGGTGTGGGTCCTACACTATATATTCTTTCTATCTGTCAACAGGATACTTATTATTCACATATTTACTTAGAATCTACTAATACCTACATGATGAAATGGTAGATATTTCATATGAAACAGAGATGCAAATGTCAGTGTCTCTACTTACAAATAAGTCATACAAATATGACATGGCAAACAACTAATTATAATTCTAAAAGGTGCATAGGAAGTGACCTACATATGTTAAGGTCAATTCCTTAGAGGGAATAAGTAACAATATTGCAAGTTAGGAATTGAAAGCTTCTGGGAACTTGTGTTGGTTAGGGTTTCCACTGCTGTGAAGATACACCATGACCACAGTAACTCTTCTAAGGGAAAAACATTTTATTTGGGTGGCTTACATTTAAATAGATTTAGCCCATTATCATCATGGTGCCACATGGTGGCATGCAGATGGACCCGGTGCTGGAGAATGAGCTTAGAGTCCTACATATCGATCTGTAGGCAACAGGAACTAGTTTGAGACACTACGCATGATTAGAACACATGAGACCTCAAAGCCCTCCTCCACAGTGACACACTTCCTCCTACGAGGTCACACCTACTCTAATAAAGACACACCTTCTACTAGTGCCACTCCCTATGAGCTTATGGAGACAATTGAATTCAAACTACCACAGAATTTATTTAATCTGAATGCTAAAATGTGGGAAAGTTTGAATAGATGAGATGGTTGATTTTCACGTTTCTAAGTAGAATGAATGACACAAATTATGCAGCAACATAGTAAGAGAAGGATTTTAGTAATCAGGTAGAAACAGATTGGTATCCTAACTTTACCATTACTGTTTGTATGGTATTGAGCAAGCTTTTAAAACTTTTGAACCTCAGTACTCTTATATATAAAAGAATATGAGGGATATCTGTCCCACAAAATTATGGATTGATTATGATAATTCATGATAAGCACATTCCATATGGATAGTATATGATAGATACTTCATAAATGACAAATAACTAAGGCTAAGTATGTACATATTAAATTTCTGAAAACATTCCTGGAGTGAAGTAAGATGTACTGTTTTTCTTAATAAAAGTATGCACTGATATATGAGCATATCTGTTTGGCGATAGTTAATACTATGTCTACTTAGCAGAATAACAGTAGTCAGCTCTCCTTTAGGACTTATGACATATCCAGTCATAAAGAAGATGGTTACTCCTATGATATTTGTAAAAGTGTTGCACCAGTAGGCATATCTTTTCAGGTCAGGCATTATTGTAGCTCCCAGGGTTCACAGCTGAGTAAGACTTGTTGATTATTTTTTTCCTCCAATAGTGTTTATACATGTAGAATGTTCTCTAATCAAATCTCCCCTTCCTTACATGGTGCATAGTACAACATGCAATATCTTGACATTAGGTTCTGGAGCTTAACCAAAAGCAATGACAATATTTTGTATTCTATGGGTGGGTCTACATGACCTCCACTAACTAACAGTTCAAATGGCTATAATCTACATCTGTTACTGGGTTTTTCGGTTGACCATTGGTTTTACTAATATAATTTTGTTAAAGGAACATAGTATCTGCCTTCTAAATACTTGTCTGTATACCATTAGATGAATGCATCTTTCAATACTCATTAGATAAATTTGCTTGCCACAGATGATGATTAATATAGAGGCTCTGAACTGGTCAATGTGAGGATAATAAGAGACCATGGAGTGTTCAATATTAAATTAGAAATCTATATCACACCTTCTCTCTGGAGATCTCAGGGATCATAACTAAAGAAGAAATAAAAAGAAAGAGGGGGGTCAAAAGTGCTAGAGACAGTGTATGACTTCAACAAAACAGTATTTTTTGGATATGAGAGGACTGTGGCACACATGAACTAATAGCTGTGATGAGTGAATAAGGTCAAACCTGAAGTCCCATTCTTATCTGTCATTTGCTCTCTATTGCTGTGACAAACACCATGATCAAAAGCAACTTATGGCAGAAAGAGACAATTTATCCCATTCTTCCACATCACATTCTGTCACTGGAGAAAGTCAGGGCAGAAACTCAAGGAACAGGTCATGGAAGAATGCTACTCACTATGTTGCTCCTTATAGATTACCTGGCCAGCCCTTTTATACTATGCAAGACCAACTGCCTAGGGTTGGTATCGCCCCAATGAGCCGGTTCCACACATATCAACTACTAATTAAGCCACAGAGGTTCCTACAGGCTAATACAATGGAGGCAGTTCCTCAATTGATAGTTCCTTTTCCCAGATATGTCTAGGTTTGTATCAAGTTGACCAAAGCAAACCAGCACAATAGCTGAGGAAGTATTGGCAATTGATGACTGCTTTGGGAGTCAGAGTCAGTTTTATTTAGGGATGTGTTTCTTCATAGACTATCCATGCTCCAGTAGAAGGCACTGAATCTATGAATTTACTGACCCTACTAAGTAACCTTAATGAGTCTAAATACAGACTTCATGAAATTATAAGGGAATATGATATTTTGAATAGGGAAGGAAAAGGAAGGAAGGAATAGAAGGGTAGATTTTATCAAAGCACATTATATGCATGTGTGAAATTATCAAGTAATATAAATAAATAGAAGTATATATAAATGAAATTTTTGTTAACATTAATTAGGCTAATTTGTGGGGCTTTGGGATACTGAGCTACAGGATTTAGATTCTACTAAAATATACTTAAATAACCCATCTCCAAATTAAATCTATTTTCCTTCAGTTTTCTGCTGTAAAATAGATGCTTTTGGGGGGACAGCAAGGAGACTCAAAAAATAAAGACACTTGCCACCAAGTTCAACCCCTAGATACCCATGGTATAGGGAATAACAGGCTCCTACAAGTTTTCCTATTATTTCCACATGCACACCATGACATATTCATTCCAAACACATGTCCACACATCCACAAATACCCACAAACCAAGAGGAAGAGAGAAGAGAAAGATATTAAATAAATGTAATTTTTAAAAGAGAGATGCAATTTCAAAAGGGGGGAAACAACTTATTTTAAATATACAGTAATAATGATGGACACTAACACTTATGACTATGATTTTCTTATTTATAACTATGATAAAATTAAGCAATAAATACATTTTGGCATTTGCTTTTTTGCTTTTCATCTTATTCTACAAAATATTTGCAAACTATGCCCATTTTACCTTCCTGCTTGACAGAAGGATTTCTTGATCTGTTTAATATGGAGCTGTTAACTGATAATTCCTTTGCAAGCACTTAAGGCATCAACACAACACTCATTTGTTTCTTCAAGCACCATTAAATTAAACCTCTAACAGCACTATAAAGTGTTAGTAGTACATGCATTTATAAGTCTTTAGTGTTTATCAGTGGGCCACTATCTTCAAATGGTCAACTACCCAGGTGATGGCTCCACTATCCCTTCTAATCTAGGAAGGGAAATGTTAAAGTGATGTACAGCTAAGTATGTCACTATCAACAATTCTTACACTGGGGAGAACATGTGAAAGATCCTAAGAAGTATTTAGTATTCTTTCAACCAATTCAGCATGTGATCTTATTGAATCTAAGAAAACAGGAAATATAATTTTAGATCTAAGTGGTTAAATTGTGTTCAGTAAAGTATCAAATGTATGTTTTAATAAGTCTCAATATGTTAAATAACTACAAAGGGAATAAATAAACTTCTGCAGGGCAGAGATTGCAAGTTTCTTTGCAGAGTGCAATTTGATGCCTAGCTTCTTTCTACCTCTATATGACAAGCATATTTTATTTACTATGAAATCAGAATAGCTCTGAAGTAGTAGTATCACCCACTAATATATTAGGTTTGATGAGTGATATATTTTATTTACCAACACTATTAGACTTTAACATTCAATTTCTAGTCTTCTCTTGGAATGTGAATCATATATTCATTATATGAATTCAGGTCAACGTGAAATAGATGGCTATCAAAATATATTGCGGATATATATATATATATATATATATATATATATATATATATAGGTTGTGAAATACATCATTTGTTTATACTCATTTAACCTGTGCCTCAGATAATATAATATGGACCATCAATATTTGAAGAGGAGAACCATAGTTTTTTTCTTTCAGTTTATTGTTTTGCTATTGAGAATTTACCTGAATTGTTTTTACTATTTATGCCAAAGTGATTCTTCATTGAATGATCTTGACTAAATGACAAATCTTTTAGTTATTGAAATTCTCACCCCTTTACTAGGTGTGTGTGTGTGTGTGTGTGTATGTGTGTGTGTGTGTGTGTTTGTGTGTACTGGAATTAATATACAGTTAAGAAAACAAAAAACAACAAGCTATAATTTATATTACCTATCAAAATCAGTAAAAAAGTATTCAATAGGAATTTAATATACAGAAGTCAGTCTAATTATAAACTGAGTATATAACGGTGAAGATGTGACTTTCCACTCCATGGTGTGAGTGATAGCATGCAGTATCTGAATAAATTGGAGATGATATCCACCTCCTAGTTCTAAGATAAAGGAAATACAAAGATCAATTTTAAAAAATGACTTCCAAGCACATCTTCACTAGTAGCTACTGGAAATGAAATTTTGTATGGTAATTACTTACAGGGTGATAAACAAAGTGTTTGATTTCGAGAAGACCAAATAAGAATATAAACCTCGCTACTTGTACTACTTACTGCTTCTATGACTGGATAAAGTCAAAAAATCTTCATAAGTAACATAAGGATGAATGATTTACATAGCATAGTTTTCATAGTGAGCAGTAAAAAAAATTCTATGAGAAATTAAAAGAGCATATACAAGCGATTTTTTTCCTCAAGAAGTTAGATACTTGTAGGTTTCATTAAGAAGCACTTGCTAATACTGAGTGAGTTAACCAGACCCAGAAAAATGAGGATGGTGTATATTCATTCATAAGTGTATACTAGCTGTAAAGCAAAGAATAACAAGTCTGTAGTTGTTATATGACCCCAAGAGAAGCTAAGTAACAAAGAGAACCCTAAGAAAAAAATGTATAGATCCCCTTGGAAGGGGAAATAGTCAAGATCTCCAGACAAAATTGGGAGCATGAGGGTAGGGGAGAAGGGAGGCAGAAGGGGAGAAAGAGGGTAAAGGGGAGAGGGAGAGGGAGGAGAATAATCAAAATGGGGGAAGGACACAGAAAGAGAGCAAGAAAAGAGATAGCTTGATTGAGGGAGCCATTATGGGGCTAGCACGAATCCTGGCACTAGAGGAATTCCCAGGAATCCATAAGGATAAGCCCAGCTAAGAACCTAAGCAATAGTAGAGAGGGTAACCCAACGGTCCCTGCCCTATACTCAGATTGATGACTATCTTAAATGTCACCATAGAACCTTCATCCAGCAACTGATGGAAGCAGAAGCAGAAAGCCACAGCACTCCCAAAGTTCAGTTGAAGACTGGAAGGAGTAGGAATATGAGCAAAGAGATCAAGACCATGATGGGCATACCCACTGAAACAGGTTATCTGAGTTAGTAGGAGCTCAAAAATACTGACCAGACAGGGAAGGAACCACCATAGGACTAAAGTAGGCCCTCTAAATATGGGAGACATTTGTATCACTGGGACAGACTGCAGGGCCACTGGCAGTGGGATCAGGTTTTATCGCTACTGCTTGCACTGGCTTTTTGGAACCCATTATCTTTGGAGGGATACCTTACTCAGCCTAGATACAGTAGAGTGGCCTTGGTCCTTCTTCAAAGCAATGTGCCTTACCCTCTTTGGGGAGTAGATGGGGAGTGGGGTGGGGAGGAAGGTGTAGGGAATGGGAGGAGGGGAAGGAGTGGGAGCTGAAATTTGTATGTAAAATGAAAAAATAGGATTTTTAAATAAAATTAAAAAAAAAAGAAAAAAGACACACTTGGTTTAGCATGCTAACCTAAACTATTTCATGTATTTCTGACTATGTTGGAAAGGGCAATGGCACAAGAAGTTTCCTCTCATATAATAAGTGAGAAACTCATCAAAAGTTCAATTAATGTAGAGTCTAAATACAAAGAACATATAAGACACTTTAGTTAAAATGTGAATCTATACACATTTTTAACACAAATTAGCAAAAACGTGAATCCACACAAATTTTAAGTTTATCTCAATAGTGGACATCATCCTTCCCTTACAAATTTTAAAAATCAGGAATAATACAAAGAACTATATTTAGTATCTTAGAAATTGTATTTAATAGGTTAGAAATGAAGAACAATAAACACAAAACACACACATTAGATTGATTTGCCTGTGAATATATGGATTCATTTCTTTATAAAACATTTTAGTCATTGTGAAGATATAAGCATCCTAGAACTAATAGGGACATTATTGTTAAAAAATTAAGAAGTTAAAATCCAACTCCAGTAAATAAAACAAAACCAAATCTCATTAGTAACCAGAATTATAAGCACTCTTTGAAACTTTCAAAATGAACAAGAATATTTGCTATTTTAAAAAAATTGCTTTGAAACTAGTTTTCAAAGAATTACCATATCAAGATAAAAAAATCTTATCAAGAAATCTATTATATTTACTTGAAAAATAATTACATTCAAACGCCACATATATATGTAACAAATTTTTTTTATTTTGGTTTTTCAAAACAGGGTTTCTTTGTAGCTTTGTAGTCTGTCCTGGAACTAGCTCTTGTGGCCCAGGCTGGCCTTGAACTCACAGAAATCCACCTGCCTCTGCCTCCTGAGTGCTAGGATTAAAGTCATGTACCACCATCACCAAATTTTTAAGAAAGAGTTCATGAATTTGAAAGGGCACAAGAAGGATTTGGAGAAAGAATATGACATTATCATGCTATAATCTCAAATTTTTAAAATTATTTTTAAAACATTACCTTTAAAAGGTATTAAAAATAATATACCAAGTATAAACATGAGCAGGGATAAGACAGATGTTAAAAGTCAATAGCCTTCCTGTCTACCAGCAGTATAAGTTTAAAAATTTAAAAAATATAATGCCGTGGGATTAAAGAGATGACTCATGTTTGGTTGCATATATCTCATGAGGTTCAAAACCATCAGTAACGCCAGTTCCAGAGTATCTAGCATTCTCTTCTCAAGTCCACAAGCTCATGTATATATCTCATACATACACATATATACACACTCAGGGACACACACACACACACATTAATGCAATGAATCCTAAGACCTCATAATGATAAATAAACATAAGTTTAAGCTGAGACAGCTTCTGTCCCATATGTCACAACACAGCTGAGCTACTTCCTAACAAACTTAATTGAGAGCCCAGTTTAGTAGTATATTTCTATTATATATAATTAAGTCACAACCAATCATAAAAGACAACCATTAACCAACTTAAGACTAGCAACTGATAAGAATAAGTGCTCAGGCTAGTTTGTATTTCCTTTTCTATATATAAATATTCCTTGCCTCAATGCGTTTTTCTGATTCCAAATGCCACCTGCCCATTAAATAATAATTTGTTGCTCATGCAAGCACTGTTAAATTAAATTTATATACAACCTTTTTCTTTAACAAGTAATAATGATAATGATTCTTAGGAAACTTTATAAATTAATAAATTTGCAATCATTCACGAGAAGATAAAGTGAAAATACCCATATATTTCTAAACTAATACGTTTCATATATTTGCCAAGGAGAAATGACTAAGTGAACCTTAGGATCTGTATTTAAAAAAAATAAATGATGAGAATATATGAAGACATTTTGTAAGTAGAAAAGTAGTGTGTTTGAACTAGTGGTTAGAACTATAACATTATTGCATTTTAAAAGTTTTACATTTTTTGTAAAATATTAAGATGCATAATCTATCATGGAGACAAATAGACATAAAGATATAAAGAACAGAATGGAAAACCCATAAGGAAGTATACCATATATGAAAGCAATATCTAATAAAGTTAGATTTACTCAAAAGGGCTATTTAAGGGCAGTTTAATATATGACATAAGAGAATGACATAGATGGTATATGTGAGTAGTAAGTTACAAAATACGTAAATAAGACACATCTTTATATCATGTAGGGAAATAAATTGTAGATGAAATAAAGAGTAAAAATCTATGTAATGAATAACATTTGGAAATAAATATAAAACAGAATACTTACTAACCTCTTTGAATAATTATTTTCCATTTTGAAGTAATAAGCCAATAGTTGAAAAATACAGAACTTGAAATGTACAAGCCTCTATTGATGGAATTAAAAAAAATTCCAGCTGAGTTTCAAATACAACATAGATAATGTTTACACAACATTAAATGTAGTAATTTAAAATTATAAAGGCAACTTTAAGTTTTTAGTAGCTAAAAGAGCAGTGAGTTTGCAAGAAAAATTGACATGAAGCAAGTTGAGAGAGATAACAACATACAGCAGACAAAAATGAATGACTTTTAATACGAACAATGACTAGGTATTACAGATTTCAAATTGAACTTGGACTTTGCTAATATTTTGCATTCTGTGTCTCTTCCTTCCCAACCAATGACTTTTTCTCTTCACATCTCTCTCCCCTTCTTTGAGTTTGTCCACTATGTAAAATTACCTTGGTTTTGCCTTAAACCTACAGCTTTCCACAAGCCCAACACACATGAGAGTAATAAATTTCTAAGATGTAATTTTGACAATGTCAACACTCTTCTGCTCTCCTCAAAATAAGCCAAAAATCTTTCATGAAGTCTATTATGAGTTTCAGGATTAATTGCAATACTAAACATATTATTCAAAATGTTTTGTAAACTAAACCCTTATAATGTCTCCAAAATAGTACATTGCACTCATTTTTCTTCTTAAATGAAAGCATATATTGTGTTAATCAAAATATATTCACTCATGTTTCTAAAGTCAGAGAGGCCCAATCCTTTTCCAAAACCTTCCACCTTTTCCCCTATATCCACTCCACATGAACTGACTGGCCCTCACGGTAGTAGAATGCAATGAAAAAGGTGAAGGACAGCAAAAGCACATTAACATTTTCTAGAGCCTGAAAGTATTCAAAGGTGAATGATCAGTCTTAGCAAGGAAATAAATTGAACACTGATTTGAACCACAAGTTTGAACTGCCTATGAAATGTGCAAGTGACAATTATTAAAGTATGTATCTAGGTCTGAGAAGAAATGTCTGGATTGAAGATATATATATAATGGATTTTAAATGAAAATAGAGAGTTAGCAAGTAGAGGCTGAAAAAAGAAAAATAGGATCTTGAGAACCCCAGGGTATGCCTAACTATTCTAGAAGGACGTACAGCTTCCTAAAACTGTTACAGTGCCTATTTCTGTACTTCTTGTCCAAATTTGAGTTTTGTTTTGTGCATGCTCAATGCTGGCCTTATAAGTATGCCATTGTTCCTTTAATTAAAGTAAAATATTAACTTAGTTTACAAAGTTAAATACTAGATGAGATATACGTAAAACAGAAGCATCTTGTTTTACTACCATTTTCCACTATTGGCTTCTTTGCAATAAACTTGTTAATGTCCTTTGCCTGCATCTTCTAGAATTCAGTTCCATATTTTTAAAGACTATATTAATACTGGAGGTCTTGGAGTCCTAATTTTTATGTGGTTGACAGTTTTTCATATTAATAACAATAATATAGTTATCATAAATATATTTACCTACAACCACCCCTTCACACATTCAAATCCTATTTCCATTTTTTTCGGTATAGATATATCATAATTATGGGTTAACAATACTATGTGTTTATCTTGATATAAGTATGTAAATACTATTAGCTGCTTAGCCATATACTATGTTATGATTCTTTGCACTATTTTAATCTCTTCTAGAGTTACTAGTAACCTCAGTTATTCATCTGTCTACGTCATCTAAACACTGACAGATGGAAGCATATATGATATCTCAGTACATTAAACACATGAGAGTATTGATCATAATTTAGTTCCTTTTACAGTAACACTTCTTGAACCCCTCTTTCTTTCTGAACTAATTAATCAAGAAGAGCTCCTCTATCAACTCACAGTACGGCCTCCTTCCTCCTGGAATTGCTTTCACTACTACTCTGAGTACCACTTTTGACTCTTTACTGTCTTTGACCTTCTGTGTTTTGCTCTAGTGTTTCATAGACCATGACATCCTTTACGGTTTATGTTCTCATTTCAATGGAACAAACCCCGCAAAATCTTCTGGAAAAAAGATGATAAGCCTTTTGACTGTGAGGTCCTGGGCCAGCAAGTGGCCCTGATCCAGTGCCGGTGGATACATTCGGGACAGCAAGTGGCTCATGTTCAGCACCAGTTGATCCATCTGGAGGGGCCAACCCACCGAGATTCTCCTGACCACATTCGAAGGAAGAGATGGGCAGGTGCCAATCCAAGAATTCCTCCAACAACCTGAAAAGCAACATGATAAAACCAGAATCCAGCGAGTATTCAACAAGAAAACCTGAGCAACCTAATCCAGAAGTAGAAGACATTGACTTTAAACATAACATTATGAAAGTGATAGAGACCATTAAAGAAGAGGTGAAAAACTCCTTTAAAGAAAGGGATGAGAATAGTAACAAAAAGTTAGAAGAAATGAATACATTCCTCGAAGATACCCTAGAAAACAAAGAAAAAGCAATCAAACAGGTAATGGAAACAGTTCAAAACTTGAAAGCTGAAATGGAGGCAATGACGAAAACACAAACCGAGAGATGGCAGGATATGGAAAATCTGGATAAATGAACAGGAACTACAGAGACAAGTATAACAAACAGATTACAAGAGATAGAAGAATAAATCTCAGATGCTGAAGATACGATAGAGAAAATAAACTCATTGATCAAAGAAAACAACAAATCCAACAAATTTGTAACACAAAACACCCAGGAAATCTGGGACACCATGAAAAGACCAAACCTAAGAATAATAGCAGTAGAAGAAGGAGAAGTACTGCTCAAAGGCCCAGAAAATATATTCAACAAAATTATAGAAGAAAACTTTTCCAACCTAAAGAGGGAAATTCCTTTGAAGGTTCAAGAAGCATCCAGAACACCAAATAGTACGGATCAAAAAAAAATCCACTTGACATATAATAATCAAAAAAACATACAGAAAAAAGAAAGAATATATAGAGCTGCAAAGGAAAAAGGTCAAGTAACATATAAGGGTAAACCTATCAGAATTACACCTGACTTCTCTATGGAGACAAAGAAAGCCAGAAGGTCTTGGATACATGTGCTGTAGAAACTAAGAGACCATGCATGCAAGCCCAGACTACTATACCCAGCAAAGCTTTCTTTCACCATCGATGGGGAAAACAAGATATTCCAGGATAAAAACATATTTAAGTGATATATAGACATAAACCCAGCCTTATAGAAAGTACTAGAAGGTAAACCACAACTAAAGGAAGCAAACAACACCCAAAATAACACAGACATCTAACAACCATACACAACCACAACTCAAAGAAGGGAGACACACAAACCCTACCACCAAAAAGAAAATAACCAGAGTTAACAACCACTGGTCATTAATATCGCTTCATATCAATGGACTCAACTCACCTAAAAAAGACACAGGTTAAGAGAATGGATAAGAAAACAGGATACAACATTCTGCTGTTTACAAGAAACACACCTCAATGACAATGACAGACATTATCTCAGAGTAGAGGGTTAGGAAAAGGTTTTTCAATCAAACAGCCCTAAGGAACAAGCAGGTGTGGCTATACTAATATCTAACAAAATCGACTTCAAACTAAAATCAATCAGAAGAGATGGAGATGGACACTTCATACTAATAACAGGAAAAATTCATCAAGATGAAGTCTTATCCTGAATATCTATGCCCCAGTATAAACGCACCCACATATGTAAAAGAAACATTACTAGAACTCAAAGCACACATCAAACCCCACACACTAATAGTAGGAGATTTCAACACTCCTCTCTCACCAATGGACAGGTCAACCAGACAGAAACTTAACAAAGAAATACGAGAACTAACAGATGTAATGAATCAAATGGACTTAATAGACATCTATAGAACATTCAAACTAAACAGGAAAGAATATACCTTCTTCTCAGCATCTCATGGAACCTTCTCGAAAATCGATCACATACTCAGTAACAAAGCAAACATCCCCAGATACAAAAAAGTTTGACTAATCACCTGTGTCTTATCGGATCACTATTGAGTAAAGTTAGAATGTAACAACAATTCCACCCCCCAAAAGAATAGGAACTCATGGAAACTGAACAGTCAACTATTGAACCACTCCTGGGTCAAGGAAGAAATAAAGAAAGAAATTAAAGTCTACCTTGAATTCAACGTAAATAAAGAAACAACATACCCTAACCTATGGGACACTATGAAAGCAGTGCTAAGAGGAAAGTTGACAGCACTTAGTGCCCACATAAAGAAAACCGAGAAACCACACATTAGTGAATAAACAGCACACCTGAGAGCTCTAGAAAAAAAAGAAGCAGACACCCAGGAGGAGTACAAGACTGGAAATAATCAAACTGAGGGCTGAAATGAACAAAATAGAGACATAGAAAACAATCCAAAGAATCAATGAAACAAAGAGCTGGGTCCTTGAGAAAATCAACAAGATCGACAAACCCCTATCCAAATTAATCAAAAGGCAGACAGAGACCACTCAAATTAACAAGATCAGAAATGAAAAGGGGGACATAACAACAGACACTGAGGAAATTCAGAGAATCATTAGGTCTTAATACAAAAGCCTGTATGCCACAAAATTGGAAAAATGTAAAAGAAATGGACAGTTTTTTAGATAAATACCACATAACAAAATTAAATAAAGCCGGGTGGTGGTGGCGCACACCTTTAATCCCAGCACTTGGGAGGCAGAGGCAGGCAGATCTCTGTGAGTTCAAGACCAGCCTGGTCTACAAGAGCTAGTTCCAGGACAGGCTCCAAAGCCACAGAGAAACCCTGTCTCGAAAAACCAAAAAAAAAAAAATTAAATCAAGACCAGGTGAACAATTTAAATAGACCTATAAGTCGCAAGGAAAAAGAAGCTGTCATCAAAAACCTCCCACCAAAAAAAGCAGATGATTTTAATGCTGAATTCTATCAGAACTTCCAAGAAAAGCTAATACCTATACTCCTTATTGTGTTTCACATAATAGAAACAGAAGGGTCATTGCCAAACTCTTTTTATGAAGCTACAATTACCCTGATACCAAAACGAAAGATGCAACCAAGAAAGAGAATTACAGAACAATCTCACTCATGAACATCGATGCAAAAATTCTCAATAAAATACTGGCAAACCGAATTCAAGAACACATCAAAAAATGATCCACTATGATCAAGTAGGCTTTATCCCAGAGTTGCAGGACTGGTTCAACATACAAAAATCTATCAATGTAATCCATCATATAAATAAACTAAAAGAAAAAAACATATGATCATTTCATTAGATGCTGAAAAAGCATTTGACAAAATTCAACACCCTTTTATGACAATGGTCTTGGAGAGATTAGGGATACAAGGTTCATATCTAAATATAATAAAAGCAATATACAGCAAGCCGATAGCTACCACCAAATTAAATGGAGAGAAACTCAAAGCGATTCCACTAAAATCAAGAACAAGACAAGGCTGTCCACTCTCTCCATATCTCTTTAATATAGTGCTTGAAGTCCTAGCAATAGCTATGAGACAAAATAAGGAGATCATGGCGATTCGAATGGGAAAGGAAGAAGTCAAACTTCTGTTGTATGCAGATGATATGATAGTGTACATAATGACCCCAAAATCTCTACCAAAGAACTTCTACAGCTGATAAATACCTTCAGTGATGTGGCAGGATACAAGATCAACTCAAAAAAACCAGTAGCCCTCCTATACACAAAGTATAAAGAAGCAGAGAGGGAAATCAGAGAAACATCACCTTTCACGATAGCCACAAATAGTATGAAGTATCTGGGGGTAACACTAACCAAGGAAGTAAAAGATCTATTTGACAAGAACTTTAAGACCTTGAAGAAAGAAATCGAAGAGGATACCAGAAAATGGTAGGATATCCCATGCTCCTGGATTGGTAGGACCAATACAGTAAAAATGGCAGTTCTACCAAAGGCAATCTATAGATTCAAAGCAATCCTCATCAAAATCCCAACAAAATTCTTCATAGACCTTGAGAGAGCAATAACTAACTTTATATGGAAAAACAAAAAGCCCAGGATAGCCAAAACAATCCTATACAATAAAGGAACTTCTGGAGGCATTACCATCCCTGACTTCAAACTCTATTACAGAGCTACAGTAATGAAAACAGCTTGGTATTAGCATAAAAACAGAGACATTGAGCAATGGAATCGAATCAAAGACCCAGATATTAATCCACAAACCTATGAACACCTCATATTTGATAAAGAGCCTAAAATTATACAATGGAAGAATGAAAGCATTTTTAACAAAAGGTGCTGGCATAACTGGATGTCAACCTGGAGGAGAATGAAATTAGACCCTTATCTATCACCATGCACAAAATCCAAGTCCAATTGCATTAAAGACCTCAATATAAATCCGACCCGACTGAACCTGATAGAAGAGAAAGTGGGAAGCAGCCTGCAATACACAGCACAGGAGACCAATTCTTATGTAAAACCCCAGTGGCACAGATAATAAGAGCAACAATGAACAAATGGGACCTCCTGAAACTGAGAAGCTTCTGTAAAGCGAAAGACACAGTCATTAAGACAAAAAGGCATCCTACTGAATGAGAGAAGATCTTCACTAACCCCACATCAGACAAAGGTATGATCTCCAAAATATACAAGGAACTCAAGAAACTAAATATTAAAATTCTAAATACCCCAATTAAAAAATGGGGTAAGGATCTGAACAGAGAATTCTCAACAGAAGAAATTCAAATGGCCAAAAGATATTTAAGGTCATGTTCAACTTCCTTAGCCATCAGGGAAATGCAAATCAAAACAACGTTGAGATACCATCTTACACCTGTCAGAATGGCTAAAATCGAAAACACCAACGATTGCCTATGCTGGAGAGGATGTGGAGTAAGGGGAACTCTCATCCATTGCTTGTGGGAATGCAAACTTGTGCAACCATTTTGGAAATCAGTGTGGTGGTTTCTCAGGAAATTGGGAATCAACCTACCTCAGGATCCAGCAATACCACTCTTGGGAATATACCCAAGAGAAATCCAATCATACTACAAAAGCATTTGTGCAACTATGTTCATAGCAGCATTATTTATAATAACCAGAACCTGGAAACAACCTAGGTGCCCCTCAATGGAAGAATGGATCAAGAAAGTGTGGAATATATAAACATTAGAATATTACTTAGTAGGAAAAAACAATGACATCTTGAATGTTCCATGCAAATGGATGGAAATAGAAAACGCTATCCTGAGTGAGTTAACCCGAACCCAAAAAAGACAATTATGGTATGTACTAACTCATTAGTGTACCCTAGCATTAAACAAAGGTCACTAAGCTAATGCTCACAAGCCGAGAGAAGCCAAATAGCAAGGAGAAACCAAAGAAAAACATATATAGATCCTCATGGAAATTGGAAGCAAACAAGATTGCCACAAAAGTTGGAAGCATGGGGTGGGGATAGGGGATAGGGGTGCGGCTAGGTGGTGTGGTGGAATGGAAGAGGTGGAAGGAGAAGGGAGAAGGGAATGACTGGGGAGAGCTTGGGGGAGTGGGAGGGTGGAGATGGAGGAAAGGTGATGATCAAGATATTCATCAATGTGACTATGGGGAAAGGCTGGTTCAGTCACTCTCTCCTCTGTTGCCCAATTACCATCACCATAGAAATTTCATCTGATTGATGGCGATAGAGATAGAGATCCACATTCACATCAGAGCAATGAACTGAGCTCCCAAGCTCCAGTCGAAAAGCAGAAGGTGGGAGAAGATTAGTAAGGAAGTTAGGACCGTGAGATGATGGTCCACCCACTGAGACAGTGTGCCTGATTTAATGGGAGCTCACCAAATCCAGCTGGACTGGGAATGAACTAGCATATGATCAAACCAAACTCTCTGAATGTGGCTGCCAATGGGGGCAGATTGAGAAGCCATCAATAATGGCACTTGGACCTATCTCTTCTGCGTGTATTATCTTTTTGGGAACCTAGTCTATTTGGATGCATAACCTTCCTAGGCTGGGATGGAGGGGGGAGGGCCTTGGACTTCACACAGGGCAAGGTACCTGCCCCCTCTTAAGGAAGAAGGGGGAGGGAGGAGAGGTAGGGGGAGTGGGACGGGACTGGGAGAAGGGGAGGAAGTGTAAATTTTTGAATGAAAAAATATAAAAGAATATGAAAAAATGAAAAAAAATAAAACATACAAAAGATGATAAAAAATTTTATGGAGATCTTTTTTTCTCTGAAAATACATCTGGCTTATCATATTTTTTTAAAACAGATTGGCCAATCTATTTTTTTAAATTTATTTATTATGTATACAATATTCCTTCTGCATGTATGCCTCTATGCCAAAAGAGGGCACCAGACCTCATTAAGGATGGTTGTGAGCCATCATGTGGTTGCTGGGAATTGAACTCAGGACCTTTGGAAGAACAGCCAGTGTTCTTAACCTCTGACCCATCTCTCTAGCTCTGCTTATCATATTTTTTTGAAGCAGAGTTGGAGATTTTCTTACCAGCATTTTTATAGAACATTTTATGGGTTTTAATAACAATTTAGCAAGTTGCAGAACATAAAAAAAAAAAACACTAATACACAAGGTCACTGAATTTGCACTGTTAACAACAAATTCTTTCTTTTCTATTTTTGTTTTTTTTTTAACTTTTTTATTGCGCTATATATTTTTTCCACTCTGCTCCTTTCCTCTCCCCTCCCCTTATACCCTCTCCCATGGTACCCACGATCTCAATTTACTCAGGATATCTTGTCTTTTTCAACTTCCCATGTAGATGTGTCCTCATTATTATCTAGGTTCTCTGGGATTGTGAGTTTTGGCCTGTTTTTTCATTATTTTAGTCTAAAAGCCACCTATGAGTGATAACATATGACAGTTGTCTTTATGGGTCTGGGTTACCTTACTCAATATGAAGTTTTCTAGATCCATCCACTTTCCTGCAAATTTCAAGATGTTGTTTTTTTTTTTTTTTCCTATGGAGTAGTACTCCTTTGAGTAAATGCACCACATTTTCATTATCAGTTCTTCAGATAAGGGACATTTAGGTTGTTTTCAGGTTCTGGCTATGGCAAACAATGCTGTTATGACAATAGTTGAGCACATATCCTTGTGGTATGATTGAGCATCCTTTGGGTATATACTGAAGAGTGTTATTGCTGGGTCTTGAGAAAGGTTGTTTCCTAATTTATAGGCATACTTATATCCAAAGGGGATGTACCAGTTTGCACTCCAACCAGCAATGCAGGAGTGTTCTCTTTACCCCACATCCTCTACAGTATAATTTGTCATCAGTGTTTTTGATCTTGGCGATTCTTACAGGTGTAAGTTGAAATCTTAGAGTTGTTTGATTTTCATTTCTCTGATGGCTAAGGATGTTGAACATTTCCTTAAGAATCTTTCAGTCCTTTTTAGATTCCTCTGTTGAGAGTTCTCTGTTTAGGTCTGTACCCTACTTTTTATTGGATTATTTGTTCTTTTGATGATCAGCTTCTTGAGTTCTTTGTATATTTTGGAGATCAGTCCTCTGTCTGATGTGGAGCTAGCAAAAATCTTTTCCCATTCTGTTGGCTGCCACTTTGTCTTGTTGACTGTGTCCTTTGCTTTACAGAAGATTTCAGTTTCAGGAGGTCCCATTTATTAATTGTTTCTCTCCGTGTCTGTTTTTCTGTGGATATATTTAGGAAGTGATTAGGTAGTGATCTCCTGTGCCAATGCATTAAAGTGTACTTCACACTTTTTCTTCTATGAGGTTCAACGTGGTTGCTTGTATGTTGAGGTCTTTGATTGATTTAGACTTGAGTTTTGTACCTGGTAATAGATATGTATCTATTTTCATTCTTCTACATGTTGATATCCACTTAAGCATGCACCATTTGTTGAATATGCTTTCTTTTTTTCATCTTATAATTTTTGCTTTTTGTCTAAAATCAGCTGTTCATATGTGTGTGGATTGATATCTGGGTCTTTGATGCAGTTCTATTTGGTCCTGTTGTCTGTTTTTATGACAATACCAGGTAGTTTTCAATACTGTAGCTCTGTATTAGATTTTGAAGTCAGGGATTGTGATGCCTCCAGAAGTTCCTTTATTGTACAGTATTGTTTTGGCTATCCTGGGTTTTTTGTTTTTCCATATGAAGTTGAGTATTGTTCTTTCGAGTTCTGTGAAGAATTTTGCTGGGATTTTGCTGGGCATTGCATTGAATCTGTATATTGCTTTTGGTAAGATTGCCATTTTTACTCTGTTAATTCTACCTGCCCAAAAGAATGGGAGATCTTTCCATTTTCTGGTGTCTTATTCAATTTCTTTCTTTAAAGACTTAAAGTTCTTGTCATACAGGTCTTCCACTTGTTTGGTTAGAGTTACTCCAAGATATTTTATGCTATTTGTGGCTATTGTGAAAGGTGATTCTTCTCTGATTTCTTTCTCAGTCCATTTATCATTTGTGTAAAGGGGGGCTACTGATTTTTTTGAGTTAATCTTGTATCCTGCCACATTATTGAAGGTGTTTATGAGTTGTAGAAGTTCCTTGGAAGAATTTTTGGCATCATTTATGTAAACTATCATATCTTCAGCAAATAGTGAGAGTCTGACTTCTTTTCTGATTTGTATCCCCTTGATCTCCTTTTGTTATTTTATTGCTCTAGCTAGAACCTCAAGAACTATATTGGATAGATATAGAGAGAGTGGAAAGACTTGTCTTGTTCTTTATTTCAGTTGGATTGCTTTGAGGATCTCTGCATTTAGTTTGATGTTAGCTGTGGGCTTGATGTATATTGCCTTTATTACATTTAGCTATGTTCCTGTATTGCTGCTCTCTCCAAGAACTTTACCATAAAGGGATGTTGTATTTTGTTGAAGACTTTTTCAGCATCTAATGAGATGATTGTGTGGTTTTTGTTTTTAAGTATTTTTATATGGTAGATTATATTGACAGATTTTTAGTATGTTGAACTATCCCTTCATCTCTGAAATGACTGCAATATCTTTAGTCATCAGAGAAATACAAATCAAAACAACTCTGAGATTCCATCTTATACCTGTAAGAATGGCCAAGAACAAAAACACTGATGACAAATTATGCTGGAGAGGTTGTGGGGAAAAGGGAACACTTTTGCATTGTTGGTGGGAATGCAAACTTGTACAGGCCCTTTGGATGTCAGTGTGGCAATTTCTCAGAAAATTGGGAAATAACCTTCTTCAAGACCTAGTAATACCACTTTTGGGTATATATCCAAAGGATGCTCAATCGTGCCACAAGAGCATGTGCTCAACTATGTTCATAGCAGCATTGTTAGTCATAGCCAGGAACTGGAAAAAAACCTAAATGCCCTTTTACCAAAGAATGGATAAGGAAAATGTAGTATATTTACACAATAGAGTACTACACAGCAGAAAAAAAACCAACATCTTGAAATTTGCAGGCAAATGAATGGAGCTAGAAAACATTATTTTGAGTGAGGTAACCCAGACACTGAAAGACAATTATCACATGTACTCACTCAGAAGTGGTTTTTAAACATAAAGCATAGAAAACCAGCTCAGAAATCACAATCCTAGAGAACCTAGACAACAATGAGTACCCTAAGAGAGACATAAATGGATCTAGTTTACATGGGAAGTAGAAGAAAACAAGATCTCCTGAGTAAATTGGGAGCATAGAGACTTTGGGAGAGGGTTGAAGGGGAACGGAGAGGCAGGGAAGGGAGCAGCGAAGAATGTAGAGGTCAATAAAAATAAAAATAAAAAATAAAATAAATGAGACCTCCTGAAAAAAATGTATTTTAAAGGGACTTACTTCACTTTCATAGACATTCTGGTGATAGTTTTGATGCTTGAGCCTCTCCTTGCCTACCTATCCCTTCCTATCTCCTCCAATTCTGTTTCCCCCTTCACCCTCCCTTCCTTGCTCCACTTCTCCCTGCTTCCTACTTCATCTCTTCTTTCTTCTCTCCTTCTGTTACTGTCCCCTCTCCTCCAAACACGCCATTCAATTTGGAATTAAATTCCATTCAGCGCTGTGAATTTTTTAAAGGAATTTCTTCACTCCTCTTCTTGTATTTCTCTTATTCCAGTGTTAATGTTGCCAGACTGTTTATCTTGGTAACTTGTGTACTCTCATTGTAATTTTCCTTTTGGTTTCAATTTCATGTTGCTTTGCTTTATTTTTCTTTCTGAGAGACCCATTAAAATTTATCATCTGACCCTTCCATTGATTGCTTTTTATATGAAACCTGCATGTTCATTTTAAGAACTCTTTTTATTGATTTTATTGAGTTATACATTTTTATCTGCTTTCCTCCCTTCATCTCCTCTCTCCTTCACTGCTCTCACATGGTTCCCATGCTCCCAATTTACTCAGGAGATCTTGTCTTTTCTCTACTTCCTGATGTAGGAGGTCCTTTTGTATTTCTGTTGCTTTCATTGGTTGAATAAAGAGACTGCCTTGGCCTTTTGATAGGGCAGCCCTTATATAGGCGAGGAAAAGAAAACAAAATGCTGGGAGGAAGACACAGAGACAGGACGCCACCACCATAAAATCACCAGAGTCAGACATGCTAAATCTTTCCCGGTAAGCCACTATCCCATGGTGATACACAGATTACTACAAAAGGGTTAGTTTAAGAAGTGAGAGTTAACCAAAAAGAGGCTAGTTATAATGGGCCAGGCAGCGTTTAAATAAATACAGTTTCTGAGTAATTATTTCGGGTGTAAACTAGCTGGGCGGGACGAAACAAGGGGCCCTGCACCAGACGGTCGGGATCCAGGTGGGATGGGACTGCGGCCCGCCTGCTCCTCCTCTCACACTACAACTTCCCATGTAGATTAGATCCATGTATGTCTCTCTTAGGGTCCTCATTTTTGTCTAGGTTCTCAGCGATTGTGAACTGTAGCCTTGTTTTTCTTTGTTTTATGTCTAAAAGACACTTATGAGTGAGTACATATGATAGTTGTCTTTCTGGGTCTGGGTAAACTTACTGTGTAGTACTCCATTGTGTAAACATACCACCTTTTCCTTATCCATTATTCAGAAGAGGTACATTTAGGTTATTTATTTCCAGTTTCTGGCTATGACAAACAATGCTGCTATTAACATAGTGGAATACATGTCTTTGTGGTGTGATTGAGCATCCTTTGGGGAAATACCCAAAAGTGGTATTGTTGGGTCTTGAAGAAGGTTGTTTTTAATTTTCTGAGTAATTACCCTACTGATATCCAAAAGGGCTGTACCAGTCTGCACTCCCACCAGCAATGCAGAAGTGTTCCCTTTACCCCACATCCTTTCCAGCATAAGCTGACTTCAGAGTTTTGATCTTGGCCATTCTTACAGGTATAAGATGGAATCTCAGAGTTGTTTTGATTTGCATTTCTCTGATGGCTAAAGATGTTGAGCATTTCCTTAAGTGTATTTCAGGCATTTCCATGCACAAAACTCAAGTCCAAATGGATCAAAGACCTCAACATAAAGCCAACCACACTGAAACTCATAGAAGAGAAAGTAGGAAGTACACTTAAATGTATTGACACATGACATCACTTCCTAAACATAACCCCAGAGAGAAACAATTAATAAATTCAACCTCCTGAAAAAGCTTTTGTACAGCAAAAGACATGATCAACAAGGACAAAACAGCAGGCTACAGAATGAGAAAATATCTTCACCAACCCCATATCAGACAGAGAACTGATCTCCAAAATATACAAGGAATTCAAGAAATTGCTCATCAAAAGAACAAATAATCCAATAAAAAATGGAGTACAGACCTAAACAGAGAAGTCTCTACAGAGGAATCAAGAGCCCTTTTATTCTTTTAATACTTCTTTTTTATATTAGAGTGCTTTTACATTATGAATACCTATTTTATCTGCATTTTCATATTGCTTAGGATACAAAACTATATTTTCAGGTTTTCATTCTATTTATTGTATTGATTTTCTTTCTACTATATGTTTATTCTTTTCTGGATATCTGTACTGTTTTAAGGATGTCACTCAAATGTGGGACACAGTTTGGCTGCCTACTCACATTGCATATATAGCTTAGAAAATCTTTATGTATGAACAGTTTTCCAAAGTTTATTTTTCTTTGATGAAAAATAGATGCCTAAAAATATTCTGCCACTGTCACACATTCTTCCTATATTATCCTTTGTAATAAGTTTCAAATCAGACAGAATATTATTTTTCTCATTTTTCGTTATTAGACTCTTCGAAGTTCCTCTAAATTACTGATGACTTTTGGAATCAATTTGCCAATTATATATAGATATCAGCCAGGGTTCTAACAGAGTTTACATGAAGTCTGAAGTCAGTTTGGAATGTATTACCATGCAACAATATTCAGTCTCCAAATCCATGGACATAGGTATTCTGAGGAGTATTTTCAACATTCATCCATTTCTTTTGTAGTGTTTTATACAATTTTAAGGCTACAAATATTGTACTTCTATGGTTAAATTTCTTCATCTTAAGCAATACACTGACTGTGGCTGCACAGAGCAGACAAAGAGGTGAATGAACAGCCCCCAAAATGGAGAGCCAATTTCTAGGCCCTAGGCCTTGGGATAAAACCCCAGGCCATTCCCATGCCCACCACAGCTACAGTAATCAGCAAGCAGGCAAGCCTCCTGAAGCCAGGTTACACCAACAGCCCCCATAGGACCTTGTAATCTACAAGTCCAACTCTGCTCACAAACTCACCCAACCTCGATGACCTCAGCAGCTCTCTGAGCCACTCTGTGGCTGCATAGAGCAGACCAAGAGGTTACAGACCAGCTTCTCAGCTGTACAACCCAGTCACCCACATACACAAAAGGCAAAAATACTGCTTGCACCAATTGGAAGAATAGATGGGTAGGTGCTAATGCAGGAATACACTCAACAAACTAAAGATCAACAACGTAACAACAGAACATAATGGTCCCACAACAAGAATACTTGAAAATCACAACACAGGAAAAGCAGAAGAAAATGACCTGAAATATAACATTAAGAAGATGATATACCCTTAAAGAAGAAATGAAAATTTATGTTAATGAAATAGAGGAAAAGCAGGACAAAAAATTGGATAAAATCAATAAATCTTTTAAAGAAAGCCAAGAGAACCACAAAAAAGCAATCAAATAAGTGAAGCAAACAGTTCAAACAGTTTAAGACATGAAAAGTGAAATAGAGGAAATAAAGGAAACTCAAACTGAGGGAATTCTGAAAATGGAAATCTGGGTGAACAAACAGGAACTGTATGTGTAAGCATAACCAACAGATTAGAAGACATGAAAGAGAGGCTCTCAGAAGTTGGAGATATGATAGAAGAAATAAATTCATTATTCAAGGAAAATGTTAAATCCAACAAAAATCTTAACACAAAATAACCAGGAAATCTGGGACATGATGAAAAGAGCAAACATAGAAATAATAAAGATAGAAAATGAAGAAGAACTCCAACTCGATGTCAACATGTAGAAAAATGCAAATAGATCCATATCTATCTCCATGCACAAAACCTCAAGTCCAAATGGATTGAAGACCTCAATTTAAATCTGACCACACTGAACCTGATAGAAGATAAAGTGGAAACAAACCTTCAATGCATAGGCACAGGATATTACTTCCTAAATATAACACCAGTAGCACAGACACTGAGAGCAACAATAAATAAATGGGACCTTCTGAAACTAAGGTCCTGTAAAGAAAGGGCACAGTCAGTAAGACAAAATGGTAGCCTACTGAATGGAAAAAGATCTTCAGCACCCCACATCAGAAAGAGGACTGCTCTCCAAAATATATAAAGAACACAAGAAAATAGACATCAAAATTCCAAATAATCCAGATAAAATTGTAGTAAAGATCTAAACAGAGAAGTCACAACAGAAAAATTTCTAATGGCCAAAAAATACTTAAGGAATGTTCAACATCCTTAGTCATCAAGTAAATGCAATGCAAAATGACTCTGAGATATAATCTTACTCTAGCCAAAATGGCTATAATCAGAAACACCAATGATAGTTTATGCTGTAGAGGACATGGAGTAAGGTGAACACTCCTCTATTGCTGGTGGAAATTCAAACATGTATAACTACTCTGAAAATAACTATGGTGGTATATCAGAAAATTGGGAATCAATTTACCTCATATGAGACCCAACAATACCATTCTTGGGCATATATACATATGATGCTCAATCATACTACAAGTACATTTGTACAACTACATTCATGGCAGCATTATTTGTAATAGCCAGAACTTGGAAATAGGCTAGGTGTCCCTCAGACACAGAATGGATAAAGAAAATGTGATACATTTACACAATGGAGTACTACTACACAGTAACAAAAAAATATATGACATCTTGAAATTTGCATGCAAATTGATCGAACTAGAAAAATCCATCCTGAGTGAGGTAATATAGACCTAGAAATATGAGTATGATATGTACTCACTCATAAGTTAATACAAGCTCTAAATCAAAGGATAATAAGCCTATAATTCATGACCCAGGAGAAACTAAGTAACAAGGTAAACCCTAAGAGAAACATATATAGATCCCTATAGGAGGGGGAATAGACAAAATCTCCAGACAAAATTGCAAGCATGGGGTTGGGGAAAGAAGGAAGGGTGGAAGGGGAGGGGAGGAGGAGGGAAAAAGGTGTGTGGGGAGGAGAACTTGAGGGAACAGGAGAGTTGAGGGGGAAAGGACAGAGAGCAAGAAATGAGATATTTTGATTGAGGGAGTCATTATGGGGTTAGCAAGAAACCTGGCACTAGAGAAATTCAAAAGAATCCATAAGGATGACCCCAGGTAAGACCCTAAGCAATAGTGGAGAGGGTGCCCAAACTGTCCTTGCTCTGTAGTCAGATTGATAACTATCATAAATGTCACCATAGAACCTTTACCCAGCAACTGAAGGAGACAGGGGTAGACACCAGCAGTAGAACACTGTACTGAGCTCCCAATGTCCAGTTGAAGAGTGGGAAAAGCAAGAATATGAGCAAAGAGATCAAGACTATGGTGGGGACACCTATTGAGACAGCCTACCTGCGCTAATGGAAGCTCACCAATTCTGATCAGACAGGGAAGGAACCAGCATAGGACCAAGATAAACCCGCTGAATGTGGATGATAGTTGTATGGCTTGGGCAGACTGCGGGGCCATTGACAGTGCCACCAGGATTTATCCCTACTGCTTGTACTGGCTTTTTGGAAACCAATATCTTTTGATGGATACACCTTGCTCAGCCAGGATATATTGGGAGGGCTTTGGTCTTTCCTTGGAGCAATGCACCTTTCCCTCTCTGGGGAGTGGATGTGGGTGGGTGGGAGGGAAGGTGAAGAGAAAGGGTGGGAGTAGAAACTGGGATTGGTATGTAAAATGAAAAAAGTTTGTTTTCTTAAAAGCTTAAAATAAAAAAGTACTCCAGCTCAAAGGCACAGAAAGTACATTCAACAAAATCATAGAAGAAAACTTCTCCAACCTAAAAAAGGATATGCCTATGAAGACAAAAGAAGCTTACAAAAAACCAAATAGAACGGACCAAAAAGAAGTCTGTTCACCATATAACAATTGAAACATTAACATACAAAATAAAGAAAAAAAATGTTAAGAGCTACAAAGGAAACAGGCCAAGTAACATATATAGGCAGACCTACTAGAATCAAACCCAACTTCTCAGTGGAAACTCTAAAAACCAGAAGGTCCTGGATAGATGTGCTTCAGACACCAAGATACAATGGATACAAGCCCAGACTTCTATACTCACAAAGCTTTTAGTCACTATCAATGGAGAAAATAAGATAATCCATGACATAACCAGTTTTAAACAATACCTATCTAAAATCCAAGCTTATAGAAAATACTAGAAGGAAAACTCCAACCCAAGAAATTTAGCTGTACCCATGAAAACACAGACAATAGATAACCACACACCAGTAAACCAAAAAGAAGGGAAAAACACAATAACTACCACCGAAAAATAAGAGGAATTAACAATCACTGGTCATCAATATCTCTTAATATCAATGTACTTAATTCACCTATTAAAAAACACAGGCTAAGAGAATGGATATGAAAACAAGATCTATTCTTCTTCTGCATAAAAGAAACACGGATAAAGAGAGACATTACTTCAGAGTAAAAGGATGGGAAAAGATTTTCTAATCAAATGGACTTAAGAAAAATGTGGGTGTAGTTATCCTAATATCTAACAGAATAAAACTAAAATCAATAAAAAGAGATAGAGAAGGACACTTCATGCTCATCACAGGAAAAAAAAATCAAAGATGAAGTCTCAGTTCTGAACAACTATGCCCCAAATAGAACAACTATGCCCATATGTAAAAGAAACATTATTAAAGCTTGAATAGCACATCAAAATCACAAATTAATTTTAGGAGACCTCACCACCCTACTCTCATCAATCAACAGGTCTGCCAGACAGAAACTTAACAGAGAAATCACAGATAATAATGACTCAAATGGACTTAACAGACATCTATAGAACATTTCAACCAAAGACAAAAGAATATACCTTCTTCTCAGCACCTCATGGAATCTTTCCTAAAGTTGACCACATTCTCAGTAACAAAGAAAACCTCAACAGATACAAACAAGTAGTAATAACCACCTGTATCTTGTCAGATCACCATGGCTTAAAGTTAGAATTCGACAACAACATTAATTGCAGAAAGTCTACAAACTCATGAAAACTAAACAATGCTCAACTGAATCACTACTGGCTCAAGAAAATAATAAAGAAAGAAATTAAAGTCTTCCTAGAATTCAATGAAAATGAAGGCACAACATAGCCAGACCTATAAACACTATAAAAGCTGTGTTAAGAGGAAATTTGTGAGCACTAAGTGTGTACATAAAGAAAGTGGAGAAATCGCATACCACCTACTTAACAGCACACCTGAAAGGTCTAGAACAAAATGAAGCCGACTCACCCGGGAGGATTAGATGACAGGAAGTAATCAAATTGAGGACTGAAATCAATAAAATAGAAACAAAGAAAACAATACAAAGAATCAATGAAAGAAATCGTTGATTTTTCAAGAAAATCAACAATATAAACAAACAAACCCTTATTCAATCTAACCAAAAGACAAAGAAAGAATATCCAGATTAACAAAATCAGAAAAGAAAGGGTACATAACAATAAACACTGAGAAAATTCAGAGAATTATGAGGTCATACTTTGAAAATCTGTACTCCACAAAATTGGAAAATCTAAAGGAAACAATTTTCTGGATAGGTAACATATACCAAAATTAAATCAAGACCAGGTGAACAACATAAATAGACCTATAAAACCATAAGGAAATTGAAGCTGTCATCAAAAGTCTCCCAACTGAAAAAAGTCCAGGGTTACATGGTTTCAGGGCAGAATTCTACCAATTTCCAAGAGCTAATACCTATGCTCCACAAATTGTTTCACACAATAGAAACAGAAGGAACATTGCCAAACTCTTCTTATGAGGCTACAGTTACCCTAATACCCAAACCACACAAATATTCAACTAAGAAAGAGAATTGAAGACCAATCTCCCTCATGAACATTGATGCAAAAATACTCAATAGAATACTGCAAATCAAATACAAGAACACATCAAAAATATCATCTACCATTCATTTCAGAGATACAGGTTCAACATATGAATATCTGTCAATATATACCGTCATATAAATAAACTGAAAGAAAAAATCATATGATCATTTCATTAGATCCTGAAAAAGCCTTTGACAAACTCCAACACCCCTTCATGACAAAGGTCTTGAAGAGATCAGGCATAGAAGGAATGTATTTAAACATAATAAAAGCAATATACAGCAAGCCAACAGCCCACACCAAATTAAATGGAGAGAAACTCAAAGCAATTCCACTAAAATCAGGAATAAGTTAAGGCTGTCCACTATCTCTATATATATTTAATATAGTACTTGAAGTTGTGGTGAGAGAAAACAACAAAAAAAAAAAACAATGAAATGAAATCAACAGGATACAAATTAGAAAGGAAGAAGTCAATCTTTTGTTATTTGTGGATTTGCAGATGATATGATAGTATATATAAATGACCCCAAGAGTTCTACCAGGCAACTCCTACAGCTAATAAACACCTTCAGTAATGTGGCAGGGTACAAGATCAACGAAAAAATAATCAGTAGCCCTCCTATATACAAATGATTAAAAGCCTGAGAAAGAAATCAGAGAAGCACCACCATTACAATAGCCACAAATAACATAAAATATCTTGGTGTAACACTAACTAAACAAATGAAAGACCTGTATAACAAGAACTTTAAGTCTTTTAATAAAGAAATTGAAGAAGATATCAGAAAATGGAAAGATCTCCCATGTTATTATTCAGGTAGGATCAACATATAGTCCATGACTCCAGAGAAGCTAGGTAACAAGGAGAACCCTAAACAAGACATACAAAGATCCCCTGGGAATGGTAAATAGACAAGATCTCCTGAGAAAATATGGAGTGTGGAAGGGGAGAAGGGAGGGTCGAAGAGGAATGGGAGGGCAGAAGTGGGGAGGAGAACATGAGGAAATGGATTGGCCAAGAAGGAGAAAGGACAGAGAAAGAGAAAAAAGAAATAGATATCTTGGTGATTGTGGGAGCCATTATGGGGCTAGCTAGAAATATGGCACTTGGGAAATTTCTAGCAATTCACAAGAATGACCCCTGCTAAGACCATAAGCAATAGTGGAGAGGGTACCTAATCTGACCTTCCCTTGTAATCATATTGATGACTACCTTGATTTTCATTATAAAAACTTCAGCCAGCAACTGGTGGAAGCAAATGCAGAGATCTAAAGCTAAGCACCGGGTCAAACTCCCAGAGTCAGGTCAAAAAGAAGGAGGAATAATAATATGAGCAAGGGGTCAAGACTATGATGGGGATACCTACAGAAACACTTGATCTGAAGTAGTGTAAATTCACTGACTCTGGACTGACAGTGGGAATCTTGCATAGGATCAAACTAGGCCCTCTAAATGTGGGGGATCTTTGTGTGGCTGGAGCAGTCTTTGTGATCACTGGCAGTGGAACCAGGACTTATCTCTAGTGCTTGAACTTTTGTTTTATTATTTTTATTTTTATTTTTTTGAAGCCCAGTCTCTTTGTAGGGATTCCTTGCTCAGCCTAGATACAGGGGGGAGTGTCTTGGTCTTGCCTCAAAAGTGATATTCCACATTTTGTTGACTCCCCATGGTAAGCCTTACCCTCTCTGAGGATTGGATGAGGTGTGGGGTGAGGGAAAGTTGGGGGAAGTGGGAAGAGTGGAGAGAGTAGGAACTGGGATTGGTATGTAAAATGAGGAAATACTGTTTTATAATTAAAAAAAGAAAAAGAAAAAATTTCCTAAGCATTTTATTTCTTTTAATAGTCTATGTAGAGTAGTTTCTTAGCTTCATTTTTTGGTTGTCCATGAAAAGTAGGCAGAAATACAATTATATTTTATGCAAATCTTGTATTTTTTAACTTTGCTAAACTTAACAGTACTTTTCATATTTTAGAATATTCTACATATGTAATCATGATATCTATGACTAGACATAGTGATAGACATTTGTGATATATAAAAATGATTTTTCCACTTGGATACCTGCTTACATATTTTTTTTCTTGCCTAATTGTATGGGATATAGAGTACAGTGCTGAAAAGACATAGCAGGGATGGCTGTCCTCCACTTATTCCAGACAGGCGAGTAAAGTATCCAGTCTTTGTCACTGACTTTATTAGCACTGTGTTTGCTTGTTTGTTTCTTTGTTTAAACATAAGGACTTTAGGATGATTATGAAGTTCTTTTTATTCCTAGGTTTTGGATTTTTATAATGAAAGAATGTTATACTTTATCAAGTGCTTTTTCTACATCTTTTAATTCTGCAGTATACTTTTTTCCTCATCATATATTAACCATTAACTACTGTTGAAATTTTAAATTAATTTAGAGATACTGGTCTCTAAGTCTCATTTGATTATGATGTGTAAGTGTCTTTATGTGTCAACAGATTTGGCTTACAATTATTTTATTGAGATCATTTATAGTTTTCTTTGAATATTTTGATTTGGGAACAAGTGTCATGCAGTTGATGTACATTCTTCATCAGTTTCTTGAAAATTTGAGTGGATAACTGGTATTATAATTCTCTAAATCTTGTGTGTAGCAGTATTGTTTGATTGCTAATTCAGTCACTCTTCTCATTATTACACCCATACACATGGTTTCTACTTCAGTCAATTTCAATAATAATTCTCTATCTACTTGTCTACTTAATCTGTTATCCAATTTACCTTTTTTTATTTTATTAATATTTATTGAGCTCTATATTTTTCTCTGCTCCCCTACCTGCCTCTCCCCTCCCCTTCAATCCCCCCCAGGGTCCCCATGCTCCCAATTTACTTGGGAGATCTTATCTTTTTCTACTTTCTAATTCCCATGTAGATTAGATCTATGTAAATTTCCCTTAGTGTCTGCATTGTTGTCTAAGTTCTCTGGGATTGTGGTTTGTAGGCTGGCTTTCATTGCTTTATGTTTAAAAACCATCTATGAGTGAGTACATGTGAAAACTGTCTTTGTGTGTCTGGGTTACCTAACTCAAAATCTCTCAGTTTTTATGTGGATGCAGTTGTCCACATGGGCACCATTTGTAACATGAGGGCCTGCTTGTTGGGGTTTCTGTCCTGCCCAGTTCCCACAGCTGGTAAGCCCCAAAGAAATTACACAGAAGTCTATATTAATTATAAACTGATTGGCTCATTAGCTCAGGCTTCTTATTAACTCTTATATTAACCCATTTTTCTTATCTATGTTAGCCACATGGCACAGTACCTTTTTCAGCGGGGCAGGTTATATCCTGCTTTTTCAGTGTCTGAACAGGACTGTGAAGGAATAGGCTCCTTCCTTCCCAGAATTCTTCTGTTCTCATTGACCCGCCTCTACTTCCTGTCTGGTTGTCCCACCTATATTTCCTGCCTGGCTACTGGCCAATCAGCATTTATTTAAAACATAATAGACAAAATACAGAATTGTCCCACACCAAATATCTTCACATAAAAGACTGAAATTATTTGCTCTACAAGTAAAATTCTTTTTTTCACATTTAATTTTTTATTATTGCATTATAAATAGTACCATTCAAAATTTCCACCTCCTCTGCTCCTCCCATTTCATTCCCGCTTCCCCACTCCCCCTCCCTTTTTCCCCTCCAGTCCTAAGAGAGGGCAGGTTACCCTGCCCTGTGGGAAGCCCAAGGCCCTCTCGCCTCCATCCAGGCCTAGGAGGTGTGAATCCAAACTGACTAGGATCCCAAAAAGCCAGTACATGCAGTAGAATCAAATCCCGGTGCGATTATCATTGGCTTCTCAGTCAGTCCCCATTGTCAGTCATATTCAGACAGTCTGTTTCGATCACATGCTCGTTCAGTCCCAGTCCAGCTGGCCTTGGTGAGCTCCCACTAGATCGGGCACACCATCTCAATGGGTGGACGAATCCTTTGCAGTTCTACTTCTGTGTTCATCTTCTCCCTCCTTCTGCTCTTCAACTGGGCCTTGGGAGCTCAGTACAGTGTTCCAACGTGGGTCTCTGTCTCTATCTCCATCCGTCTCCGGATGAAGATTCTTCTGCTCTTCGACTGGACCTTGGGAGCTCAATCCATTGCTCTGGTGTGAATGTGGGTATCTGTCTCTATCTCCATCCATCGGACGAAATTCCTTTTGCCTGAAAATCTTGTTTGCTTCCAATTTCCAAGAAGATCTATATATGATTTTCTTTGGGTTTGCCTTGCTATTTGGCTTCTCTGGGCTTGTGAGCTATAAGCTTAGTGTCCTTTGTTTTATGGCTAGGGTCCACTAATGAGTGAATACATACCATAATCGTCTTTTTGGGTTTGGGTCAGGATGGCGTTTTCTATTTCCATCCATTTGCATGCAAAATTCAAGCTGTCATTGTTTTTGACTGCTGCGTAGTACTCTAATATATATATATTCCACACTTTCTTGATCCATTCTTCCATTGAGGGGCACCTAGGTTGTTTCCAGGTACTGGCTATTACAAATAATGCTGCTATGAACATAGTTGCACAAATGCTTTTGGAGTATGATTGGGCATCTCTTGGGTATATTCCCAAGAGTGGTATTGCTGGATCCTGAGGTAGGTTGATTCCCAATTTCCTGAGAAACCTCCACACTGATTTCCAAAGTGGTTGCACAAGTTTGCATTCCCACCAGCAATGGATGACTGTTCCCCTTACACCACAACCTCTCCAGCATAGGCTATCATTGGTGTTTTTGATTTTAGCCATTCTGACAGGTGTAAGATGGTATCTCAAAGTTGTTTTGATTTGCATTTCCCTGATCGCTAAGGAAGTTAAGCATGACCTTAGGTATCTTTTGGCCATTCGAATTTCTTCTGTTGAGAATTCTCGGTTCAGATCCTTACCCCATTTTTTAATTGGGTAATTTAGAATTTTAATGTCTAGTTTCTTCAGTTCTTTGTATATTTTGGAGATCAGACCTTTGTCCGATGTTGGGTTAGTGAAGATCTTCTCCCATTCAGTAGGATGCCTTTTTGTCTTAATGACAGTGTCCTTTGCTTTACAGAAGCTTCTCAGTTTCAGGAGGTCCCATTTATTCATTATTGCTTTTATTGTCTGTGACACTGGGATTTTACATAGGAAGTGGTCTCCTGTGCCCATGTTTTGCAGGCTACTTCCCACTTTCTCTTCTATCAGGTTAAGTGTGGTCAGATTAATATTGAGGTCTTTAATCCATTTGGATTTGAGTTTTGTGTATGGAGATAAGTAAGGATTTATTTTCATTCTCCTGCAGGTTGACATCCAGTTATGCCAGCACCATTTGTTAAAGATGCTTTCATTCTTCCATTGTATACTTTTAGCTTCTTTGTCAAATATGAGGTGTTCATAGGTTTGTGGATTAATATCCGGGTCTTCGATTCGATTCCATTGGTCAACGTCTCTGTTTTTATGCCAATACCAAGCTGTTTTCATTACTGTTGCTCTGTAATAGAGT
>PVIU01019462.1:0-36205 GCA_004026605.1 Ondatra zibethicus
GAAACCATTAAATCTTCGCACTGGAAATAAATTTTTGTAATATAACTGTGACTTATCATGGGGTACCAATCACCTTTAAAAATATCGCCTGTCCTTTATACTAAAAGAATCATTTAACTTGAAATGCATGGGGGAGCTGGAGAAATGGAGATGAATGTATCTCATAGGATTTTTCCTATTTCTACTTCAACATATAGGAAAAGAAATAAAGTGCAGTCTTCCAAAGTTTAGACTGGAAAAACAGCATGGTTTAAAAACCTCTATGACTTTTTAAAAGTTATTTGCTAAAGACAAAGATGTAGCTACACGTAGTTTCACCATTGTTTCACTTTGTTCTCCAGTTAGCAAGCTCATCTTGGAAGCAGCCATGTTTTTAGCATAGACAGCAAAATTGACAGATATATTTGGGATAAATTATGATATGGAGGATGAAAGTCCACCATGACTTAAGATTTTTTTGTGGACAAGGAAATATTCTTTTTATCTTATTTGATTGTTTAGATAAAATTCCCAAGCACAAACATTTAACATTTAAGAAGCCTATTTCTTTGCATCTATCTGAAAAATAAAGACTTGTTTTAAAAGAATCTCACACTTTCAAGATCAAAGGAAATAATATGTGCATTTTTCTTCTGTACAATATGTAGATGTTGTATTTTATGAAGTAAAATCCAATGAGTATTTGCAACTTTGAAGTCTACTGACTATGATTGGAATATGCTTATAGATTTGATTTCAGTTAATTACATCGATATTCTATCATTTTTATAGTTAGCTATGAAGGGACTCTGCTTTGTTATTGTTTTTAATACACATACACACAATTTCATTGTCAAACACAGTTTTACAACTCTTCATAAACCTTATAATAAGGAATGCTAGCATAGCCATTTAACCCATCAAGATTGATTTTGTATCTCTAAAAGGGAAATGGGAAACCAAATATGTCCCAAGACATCAGAATTCTGAAGGTTTGAGTCACTTGTAAGTGTAGGTGGATCATGAGGACAAAATCAGTGTGAGTTAAATAGTGAGCCACTATCAGAAATGTTAAATACATTTAAAAACTAACCTGGAGTTAATTTTCCTCCAAGTTCTAAAGATCATAGGAGTCTAATGTATCTTCCAATAAAATTAGTTGTGATGCTTAAACTCCAAATTGTAGCTCTAAACTTTCATAAATATCTTTGTTTCTTTCAAAAATGTATTCTATTTTAGAAGACCAAATAATGCTATAAACTAAGCACTGTAAAACTAGTAACTAAACTTTGATCTTAGGATTCATTGTGCTTGCTTATATAATGAATATTTGTCTACAGAGTGATGAAAAATATCTTACTGGATGGTGTCAGTGTATAGTTGAAAAATAAACTGTCTTCAAGAGAATGTGCACATTGAAAGAAAATAGTCTATAGTCAGGGTCCTAACACAACACTGAGGATTTTAAACAGGTCAGACACAGATTTTGAGTTAGCTCTAAGAAGTGATTTGCAACTGTAAGACAGAGGACAAAGAATGATGCTTGTAATACTATTTTAGCTGGACAAATTGTATTAGAAAGTTTGTTTATACTAATGAATATTACTTTAACTATATGAAGGTATGCTACTTTTTTGGGCTGCATTTGTTTCACCTTGCTAGCCTGGTCTATTAAAAAGCTGAGTGACCAATTGTGAGACAGGCAAAAGATAGGCACATGTGACTGAGAGAGAAAGTAAGTAGGATGATGTGGGAAGTCCTTGTGTATATGTATTGCTTTGACTGGTTGATGAATAAAGCTGTTTTGGCTAATGACTTAGCAGAGTAATGCCAAGTGGGAAATCCGAACAGAGATGTATAGAGAGAGTATGCAGAATCTGCCAAAGGAGACAGATGTCAGATCCTTACCAGTAAGCCACAGCCTCATGCTGATATATAGAGTAATAAAAATGGGTTAATTCAAGGTATAAGTGCTAGCTAGAAATATGTCTGAATCACTGGCTGAACAGTGTTGTAGTTAAAATAGTTTCTCTGTGATTATTTGGGTCTGAGCACTTGGGAAATGAATGAGCATTTTCTGTCAATGGTAGGAGGTGAAAATCTAAGTTCAAGAGAAAGGGCATGAAAGAGAAGAGAAACAAGATAGATGCCCAGGACCAGCCAGGCAGCTGCCAGCCAGTAGAGTAGGACATACAGAAAGAAAGCTAAAAAGGTCAGAGAAACTTATTAAAATAAGAGTAAACTAAGGCTGAACATTCATAACTAATAAGAAGTCACCATGCCACAATTTGGAAGCTGTTTGGTAGCCCAAAATAAAGTCTGCTACAGAATGATATAATCTTCAAGCACAAAATCAAAGGTGTGACGGTGTGAAACATCACACAAAGTGTTCAAGGAATATCATTCATTGAGTAGTGCATCACGTTCATTTTAATAGATGTACTGTGATTTTAGTGAACCTCATTTGACAGGCTAAGTCATTCTTTCCTCAACTGATAGCTAGTGTGCTTTTATGAGACAGTTAGTGGTTTTATAAATAATTGAATTGATTTCCTTTTCATAAAATATAACATTATGATATAAAATTTAAAAGTATAAAATGAAATATAAAAGATAATATATTATTGTTTTAGAAAATATTTCCATTAGCCATTAGTTACAGATTTATTGATTTTTATATGACTTCCCAAATTTTTGACTTATTTTATCATTAACATTCTATTATTTACCCATGTGTAATAATTTCTTGTTTCATTTAAAACTAACTTCTAAATAGTCACGATTTTTTTAAAAAAAGGTTCGTGTATATGCATGTTATTTTTCTAATTATTTCCATATTATCTGTGTATTGAAGGAGAAGTGACCATGGGTATCAGCTCCTTAATTCTTGCCAAGAACCATAATTGCTTTTCTTTCTCTTGACCTGCAGTTAGTGAGGAGGGGAACTTTAAATGGCAATTGGCTCACTGACCCTGTCAGAGTTGGTTAAATTAAATAAGCTAGATTTCACAATTTTTTTAATTTGTCAAAGCAATGATATGGGAAGTGATTTAATTATACTTGAAGTCCACCTCAGAGTACTCAGAGGTTGAAGTGAAGCAAAGCTTTCCTTGGGGAGCATTTATGAAAAGATTACTATGTGCAAAGTTGTGGCACCATTAGATGAATGGGACTTTACCTTCTATCTGAGTAAGTTATTACGGGATGGATTGTACAATAAGAACAGGCGCACCCACGTTGTGTACCATTTACAAGTGTTTGAGAAGTATTACAAAATTGATATAAGGTTATTGGTTGAAGCAAACTAATCAGGCTTAAGTGATTCTAGATTCTGAGGTATCAATCCTATCACATGTAAATATGAGTTGTGGTATCTCTTCTGGTCAAAATAGCAAAATGTATTCCACATATATATTAAGCAAATGTTTATCATTTATATCTGCCACTTTTGACTAATACACAAAACTTCTGGAAAATATTTCTTCTTTCAATGCGGTTTTAAAGCTTGTACAACATATATTTTAGGATAAATATTTTAATAAGAAGGTAAAACATACCAAATTAGAAGATTCTAGGTAAGTTCTTATCAGTAAATAGCAGCACAGAAGTTCTCTGTGATCCACATTTTCTAATGCATGAAAGGAAAGCAGGCTATGCATCATGCATACAAACCACATTGTCTCTTCAAAATACTTTTCATCAGCAGATAGCTTATTTTCTTACGTATTTAGTCTAAAAAGGGTTTTATAAGAGTGATTTTGTCTTCATTATTTTGTTCTCACCATAAAAAATTGGCTGGCATATCAAACATAACCCAATAAATATTGATTAAAAGAAAAAATAATATTGGCATAAATATAATGCATTTCATTTTTTGATATGTACTGAAAAATGTCTGTGAGAAAATAGTATCGAATTACATTCTTAGCAGCCTTATAAGGTGATATTCTGTGCCTTGTACGAGTCAAATACTTAAAATACAAAATTCTAGTCTATGTAATTTTCCACATGACCTCTTGGCAGCCATACACAATGGCAGATCTGAGAAAGCTAAGTGAGAAGCTCCAGCAGTCTCACGTACAGTGAACTGCAAGGTGGCTGAGCAACTGATGTGGGATTTCCCTCTGTATACTGTGAAAATGTTTTATTATAATTTGTTAATAAGAAGCCTTTTTGACCTATGGCAGGGCAGAATAGAACTGGGTAGTAAAACTAAACTGAATGCTGGGAAAAAGAAGGCAGAGTCAGAGAGACATCCATGTAGTTGCCAAAGGAGACAGATGCCCAGGAACCTTACTGGTAAACCATAAGAGTCATGGTAACATATAAAATAATAGGAATGGATTAGTTTAAGATGTAAGTGTTAGTTAATGAGAAGCCCGAGCAGTATTTTAATTAACGTGTTCCATTGTGAATATTTTGGGAAATGATTAAGCAGCCTCAGTCTACAAGCAAACACATGAAAATAAGGATTTCTTTCTCCTGGAGTTTTAGCTCACTCTCTGTACTCTAAAAGCAATGATAACACTGCTTATTCTATTCCTTTTATTTATGTGTAAAAGTGTGGTCTCTCTGTGCGTGTGTGTGTGGGGGGGTGTAAGTATGTGCGCACTGGTTCCCATGAAAGCCAGAGGTGTTAGGCTTCTGAGAAGCTGGATAAAGGCTGTTTGGAACTGCTGAAGTCAGTGCTGAGAAAGGAACTTGGGTTCTCCGAAAAAGCAATACCCAATCTCAACAGCTGTGCCATTTCGCCAGTGCTAGGTTTGCTTTTACTCATGATTACTTATCCCAATCAATAATTCCATATTTTAGTAAAAGCATTGGTGCACAGGATCAACTGTTTATTTGAAGTTTTTTTTTTATTTTAATCTCATCTTTGATGTACCAACAAAGGAAGAGTAAAATAAAATCTATCCCCTGTAGGGTTTTTCTTCTCAGTACTCAGGTGGCACTGCATCTGGCACACACAAAAAATGTGCTTACAAAATTAAATTTTCATGATATTGTGCAATTTTCAAGTTTAGGTAGGTTTTTTTTATCCATACTCATGAGGTTAAGCCAATAGATAATAACATTATTTTCTTATAGAGCAGAAGAGAAAAGTTGTAAAAACGTGTACTGTATTTGAATCATGTAGACCCAAAAGTTGCGTATATACTTTTCTTGAAATAAAATTAAAAGTAGAAAAACTTAAATACATTATTTTACCTTTTTGGAGAAAGTTAAAACATAATATATCACTGGTCACCTAAAATTATTTTTCAAACTCTTTGCCTGTTGCAGTTTTCTATTATAAATTCAATATATAAATTTATCGTTAAATCTAGTCAAACAATTTACACAACTATGTATAGATTAGATACAATTTACACAATCATAAGAAGTAAGAGGTCATTATCTCCCAACTATTTATTTAAACAATTTATGCAATCCTGTATAGAGATTCATGTTCTGATTTTATTCACTAGTGATATATTAATGATTATGAGACTCTGAAATTAAAAATTTAATATATAAAAATAATTAGGATGATTTTGTTGAGAGTTCACATATGACTAGACACTCTATTGAAATATTATTTTACCATCAGAGCCAAGATAGACATGCATAAATGGAGAGGAGAGTAATATAAGTCTACATGAAGCTGTAAGAGGTGTATAAATGGACTCAATTATGTAAGGAAATTATATAAGAAAAGAAAGGAATGGTTTGAATATATATAAACAATGTAATAATACATATATAAAGTTTTGAATAAACATACACAATGTAATAAAGCAAATCAACAAAAATCAATGTTTTGAAATGTTTAGAACAATCAATAAGTCATGATGCCAGTGAATTCAAACCAAGATTTGTACAGTGATAACACCAGTTGATATGCCAGTGTGCATGAGGATATCTCAGAAAACCCTACGTCTAGATAAAGAACTTTATGCCATTAATGGCTCCTGAGAGAAGAAGAATGAGTCGTCTTTATGAGCAAGACTGTGATAGATTATTCAATATCAAATAGTCACCCATAAACACAGATATCTATGAATGACACAATTAACTGAGTAGGTTGTAGCTAAAACCTGCTATCATCTATCTGCCATCTTTCTGTTTATATCTACATCTATCATACATCACCTATCATAATTTGAAACTTAGAGGTTATAAATTTGGAAAGGAGTAGTGTGAACAGAAGGAACTGCAAAAGAGAGAAATGGAAAATGATGCAAATACAGTCCTCATATATGACTTTCTCAAAAAATAAACTTAAGAAATTATATGGACAAGGATTGATTGATGAAGTTTGTCTTAGATTATGTCACAGCCACACATTACTCCAGCTCCCCAGAGATATAAGATCCCTGGTCCCTGCAGTTATCTGTACTCACTTGTGCACACAGGGGTGGGAGACTGTCTGGGCTGTGGACAGGCTAGGCCGTTAGGCCGTCCACCTGGTAGTCATGGAGTCCATATCCACAAATAAAGAAGGATGCTTAAAAGAAATCCCACACTAGCTCAGAATTGAGAAATAGAGTTATTTATTTAGGGGTAGACTCACAAATCAGAATCTTCTACTTGAACGGAGATCAGAAACAGAATCCCGCAGCCAGAAAAGAGGCCGCACCCATTCATGCTCTACAATGGCATATATAGTATAAGAGGCCACGCCCCAGTGGGTGGGTAACCACTGTCTGTAAGACTTCCTACAGCACACACACACACACACACACACACACACACACACACAAACACGCATGCATAATTAAGAATCAAACAAATTTCTACAAAAGAACCATAGTAGCTAATCATTGTCTATATACATGTCAATAATATAGTCATGTCTCTCAATTTTTAATAAAGTTTGACTTTTGTCTTTTGTATTTTCTTATACTTTCTAGTCACAAGATACATTAAAAGAGTTAAGAAGATCCATGACTAAAGATTATCATATGTAATTTGCGCTGTACCTCTTAGGGGATTAATGACATAATTAACATTAGGAAGGACTTTTTGTGTTTTACTTCTCAAACTTGAATTTTCAAATTTCAGAAATGCTTCAAATTTATTATTCAAGTTGAATTTTGACTACATTTTGAACACCAAATTATATAATATGCTCTGTAAATTTTCACTGAAAGTTAATTTTTGAAAGTGTCACCACCTTCAACTACTGTAAAGTGACTGAACAAAAGCTGTAATACAATGAAAACTTTGAGGATTAAAAGGTTTCTAAAAGTGATTAATGATCTACTTTGAATAAACTCAGACCTGGCAGTTGGAAAGAAAAGACATGACATTCTTAGTGACTGATGTGTACTAAAAGGCAATACAAAGAAGTTAAATTGCAAGTATGACTCATACAATCATATTTTAAAAGTATCTTTGAAAGTATCAAAATGATAATGAGAATTTAAGGAATAGTCGAGGTAGAATGTCTCTCAATGGTATTATATTTAGTCTCTATATTATTTGAGAAGGAAAATCCATTTCCTTTAGACATTTCAGCTTGTTAGACAGTTAATCAATTGAGTTAATGAAGATGGATTGTATTAATGCTTCCAATTCTTTACCCCTGCTTACATGCACACCCTTGTTACGTGAGTGTAGTTTTTCTTGAATAAGGGGCAAAGATATTTTCCTTTTCCTTTTGCATTTGGTAGAGTGATTTCGTTTAACCAGTGGTGCATGAATATACCTAGCAATGGAATACATTTTGATTTCATCCTGGGAGATTTGAGCATCACTAGAAACCAGGACATGTGCCCTGGAACCTCAGATGGTAGGTTAGAAAGAGGTGTGAGATTCAGTTATCTAATTCCTGATATGCAGAGAATGCATTTTTGTGTGATAAAGTTTAGATAAGTTTGGAAGGGTCAACTAACCTTTAGAATTTTAAAGTCAATTTAATTTGTTTCTTTGTAACTGTGATTTTGAGTAGTTTATCATGTGGTCAGAACACTGTTCAGTGAATTCTATGATATGTAGTCAGGAGTTTCCTTAAATTTCACAGTACTACTCTTGAAGAGTCAAATATAAAAATTAAAAAGAGAATTTCTCTTCCTGGTTACATGACAATTATAGTTAGTAAATAAGTAGAATCTTTATGAAATCTAGTTGAAAGCAGAAATTCATCAGCTAGGTACTCTATATAGAGTGAGCTGCAGTTTTAAACATGTATCTTTCCACAAAATTCATATGTAAGCTAAGACTGTTCATATTTTGATTTTAATAAATCAAATAAATAATAAATCAATTTAATAAATCAAATAAAGGCCTTTTAAAAATTTACATGTGAAAATTAAGGTACTGACAATGACACTAACAGCTGTATTAAGTGGAAGCATTGTGAGTGTGTATGTGTGTGTGTGTAAACTTAGCTGGGAAACTGTTTAGACTCCAACATAACTGTTCAGTTGTTTTAAATATTTGGAAGATAATATCACATTCATGCTTAGAAAAAAATTCCTGTATTAAAAATTTCTCACTGAAGAAAAATAAAGAAGAAAGACTAAAAGAAAAGAAAAAAAAAAAAGGTGCTATAGCAAGACAACTATTAATCTAAAGGCCAAAACTTCCATGGTATTTTCAAATTAAAAGAAGTAAAGATAGTAGAATACATTCACAATTATGATTAATATTCTCACATATATATTATATAAAATTGAATAATAACTAGATATGAAGTAGGCAAAGATCTACCTTTCTAGAGAAACAATGTGGACAATTTAATGAAAAATGTCCTGTTGCATGGCCAACCAAGAAGCATATTAAATGAAATCATCTCTAGAAACCTAACAAAGACTTTGAACCTAAATGGAGTAAATAGTTCCTAAAATATAAGAAAGGAAAGCGACCCACTTCTCATTTCTATATGATAGATAGGAGGAAATATGAAACACTTTTTTTGCCAGTTCAAGAGACATAAGCCAGCAATTCACTGTTACGTGAGATAACTTTAAGAAAATATTTTATATTTCATCTGGTAAAAGAGCCTTACTCATGTATCTTCATTTAATAAATGAATATTGTCTTGTTTCACTAAAGTAGAAGTTAACCTCTGAATTTTGAACATCTGCCTCCAAGTACAGTGAACATTATATATGACAGAATTTTACTTATTTCACTAGTTTTGTTCCCAAGACATTCATTCTTTCTATACTAACCTGATTCTCCTGAGCAGTCTTACTTCTGTAAGGAAAGATCAAAATCCTTGATACTTAAAGCTAGATGAAAAGAATGACTTCTGATAGAACAAAAGAGAATCATCAGTCTATGCGGATTAGTAAAAGTTTTATTGGTTGTTTTCCTTTCACAGCAGTTGACATATTGGGTGTAGAGGATAAATCAGTATATGTCTACAATGTGTAAGATCAAATAGAATAATTAGCATTTTCATCTCCTTTAATATTTGCTATATTTTGACATTTTTAAATCCATAGTTCTTTACAAAGTATATGGGTTACTGCCAACTCTTCTCACTGCACTGTAGTGCCAGGACAACGGAATTTATTTCCTTATTTTGTTCCTTCTATCCAATTTCCCTCTTCTCCCCTCCTTCCTAAGCTCTAGGGACCACTCTTTTAAAATTTGCTTCTGTCAAAACTTTTCATTTATTAATTTTCAATTTCTCATACAACAAATTTTGTTCATAGTCTTTCTTACCCAAAAACTCTCCTATACATTTACTCTCTACCCACTTTTCTTTATATTATTTCTAACTATTAAAAAAAACATAAAACCTAAACAAAAAAGATCACAAAAATTAGCACAAATGTTAAAACAAACATATAAAAGAACAAGACAAAAAAACACACAAAGTCCAGGTTTTGTTGGCTAACTATTCCTAAACATGAGGCCTGCCCTGTGTGTGGTTGATATACCCAAGTGTCACTCCACTGTAGAAAACTAATTTTCCCTCTTCCAGAAGCAAACTATTTCAAATAGTTTCTTGATTAGTGTTAGGACTTTGTATATTATCAAAACATTTTTATTTCCACAAATGAGCAACAATACTCAGTATCTGTCTTTCTGTTTCTGGTTTGTTTCATTCAGTATAATGTACATCAGTTCCAACCATGTCGCCACAATTAATAGGATCTTATTCTCTTTAAGACTGAATAGTATTCATTATGAAAACATACCAATTTTAATTTTTCTGTCTTTCAGTAGACACTTCACTATATCATAAATAGCAATGTAATAAAACTGAAAGTATAGAAAGACATCCCTTTGATGCACTGATCTCTGTAATTTTTGTGTGTGTGTGCATGTGTGTGTTTGTGTGCGTGCGCGCGCACGTGTGTGCACCAGTGCCGGTGTGTGTTGTGGGATTGCTGGATTATCTGACAGTTTTATTTTAATATTCTGATTCTGAGGACCCTCCACACTGTTTCCTTAAGCACACACCAACCAATGTTCACTCTCACGTAATGTGTTTTCTTTCCCGAATCTCCTCACTGGTATTTATTGTCTATTATAATAGAAATTATACCTACAGTAAAATGTTATTATTTAAATCATTGTTGAAAGCTTTTGTGTCTTATTCTATAATCTTATTTTGGTTTCCCCTTCCCCAAGTCCTCTGAAGTCTGGCTATACCTCTCTTTGTTGTATACCAAAGGACTCCACATTCTAACACAGAGACACCAGTTCAGCCATGTTCATAGATGATTTCTTTAAATTTTTAATTTCTTTATTACTAAGGATTTTGTGAGTTTCTTTTTTCAGGTATTTGATGTTCATTTTTGTGTAATTGTTTTGAAAGGTCTGTGATCATTGGCCTACTGTTTTAATTGGATCTTTTATCTTTTATGTAGTTTAACTTTGACTTGCCTTCAGTTTTTAATTAAACCCTTGGTTGAAAATGATTTTGCTTTGCACTCACAGTAATTAAAAAATAACCTAATTCTCAGAGTCTCAATGCATTTCAAGGAGAGAAGAAACAGAAGGCAGACTCTGACAATCCAATAGGCAAGCCCCAGCTGCCGAGAAGTGTGGGACTGGAATGTCGTGAATTCAGTGACTGTGTTACACAGTAAGGTCAATGCCTGCCTGAGTGTTTTAGAGAGGACTTGTTTCAAAACATTTAAAAGATTGTTTTTAAAAAGTGTACAGTGCTTACTGAAAATGCCTGAAATATGATCCCTAACTCTACAAGCAAGAGAAAAACCTACTAGAACTTACTTCATGTAAGTCCTTAAAATGGTATCAAGCTTCAGTACTGGCTCTGATTTAAGGTGGTGATGGGCATTTCCAAATTAAAACACTAAGTGCGCCCTGTACCATGTGGTACAAATCTCTGAAAGAAAAAAAATTATAAAGGTTTCTGTATTCATTTCATCATTTATTTGTTAGCTTTTTGTTGCTATGGTGTGCGTTTGAGTGTGGGCATGCATCTGCCATAGCACACACGTGCCTGTCAAAGGACAGTTTGCTGCTTCCATTCCCTCCTGCCACCAAGTGGTTTCCAGAGACTGTCATGGATCATCAGACTTGAGGTATAGTGTCTTTGCCTGCCGTGTCATCTCGAGCTTGGAAGTTGTTTTATAATGAGATTCCTCAAACACCTCATTTGTGACTCTTGGAGTGAGATATAATATCAGGCCCGGTGGTGGTGGCTCACCCCTTTAATCCCAGTATTTGGGAGGCAGAGACAAGTAGATCTCTGCAAATTCAAGGTCAACCTGATCGAACTTCAGAACAGTCAGGGTTACAGGGTTACACAGAGAAACCCCACCTCAAAATAAATAAATAAATAAATAAATAAATAAATAAATAAATAAATAAATAAATAAATAAATAAATAAATGAATGAATAAATGAATGAATAAATAAAATAGGTAGTATAAGGAAATTTAGTTACTACATTTTTGCAATCTTTTCTAATTGAAAATAATATTTTTCACACAATATATTCTGATTATGGTTTCTACTGCCTTGTTTCCTTCCAGATACTCTCCACCTCTACACCCATCCAAGGCCTTGTCCTCTCTCTCTCTCTCTCTCTCTCTCTCTCTCTCTCTCTCTCATAAAAGCAGGCAAATTAAGAAAAAAATCGTTCTTCAAAATCTTTCATATCTTAAATAAGACCTGGGAGGAATATTAGACAAAAAAAAATGGCACCTGACACATGGAAGGTATCCAAGAAGATTGCCATGAACTGAGATGTGACTTGACAGGTTGACAGAGAAAAGATACCCCAACATTGCCTTTCTGGGCAAATTAGCGAGTGCCTGGGCTTATTTTCTTTTAAACAAAAAGAATATAAAGAATCTGCTGATGTAACTGGTCATAATCACAAGCATATGCTCCCAAAGGCAAGGAGTGATGCTAAACAACGCGACACAATTTAGCATCAATGCATTCTGAATATTGAACAGGAAGGAAATAATGAGGAGCTTTTCTAGAAAATGTGTTTCATGAAGAAACAAATTATCTCACAGAGAGCATCAGAGCAGGAGGAGCATCACTGGGGATAAATGGAGTATTCTGAGACTTTTGTGTTCACAGAAAGACCTCAGAGGTTTAAGGCATCACACAAGCATCATACTCCTAGAGTTAATAATCCCCTGAAGACAAGTAGGAATTCAAGTGAAAACATTTGGCCTAATCTCATTGATAACTAACCTCATCTTGACTCACTCAATGCTCTCTAGGAGTTGAGCTTGAGAAAATGACTCTTAAAAGCTAACAGATTTTCTTCTTAATTAAAAAAGCTTTGGCACACAGACAGGTAAGTAACTTTAAGGAAGGACTGGAAATAATAGTAAAAAATAGATACTCTTAATCTCACTCATGAATGATTTATTAAATAAAATAGTCACCCGATGCTCTACTGAACAAGCTCTTTTAGGTAGGCAATTCTTTATTTTCTTTTTTTGTACTTTCTCTTTTGTTAGGCAACATGTTTCGGTTCTGAGCATTAAGTTACAACACAGGTGCACTTTTGACTTCACAGTAGAATAGAGTAGCTCTCCGAGCATTAAATTCAATTGCATTCTCTGAATATAAAGACCAATTTTTCAGTCCTTACTCTGGAAAACTATCTTTAGAATCAGTGGGAGTTCTGACTAAATTAGGAATGAATTGGATTTAATAAACCCACAGCTGTGTCCATTTTAGCATGGCTTTCTCTCTAAGATTCATGATAGTTTATTTTACTAGTGAAAAACTGTTTTGTATTACAAATATGATGAATAATTAAACAACCAGTAGATAATTGCCTCATATCTATTTCTGAAAATCTTCCTAAAAAGTTGTTAAAGATGAAATACAGAACACTCATGTAAATAGAAAAATGAGAGATTAGTTCTAAATCTAGTATTTTAAATCATATTTTCTTTCTAAGAAATCATTACTTATTTTCCTGAATTAACGCAAAATGAATTACTGGTCATGTGTGTGAGTGTTAGTGAGTAATCATGTATTTGTGTTTCAAATAAACAAAAGTCAGGAACTTTAAATAAGAAAGATAAAATTATAGAAAAGAAGACAACACCACTTGAATGAGGCTTGAAATCTCCCTGTTCTGCAGCTGTTTTTCCTCTTTTCAGAGTACATTGTAAAAGTGAAATCATCATACATGATTGATTTCCACAATTATGAAGGTATAGTAGCAAAAACACTTATAATATAAAAATCCATTTTAAACACCCACTGGCAACTGCTTAATCCATCCAAGATAAGTGAAAAAAGTAAGTATTCTCTTGATGTTTTGGTGACAAAGGTTAATCTCAATCACGAGACCACATTTCCTCTCTGAATACATTTCTGCGTGGCTGAAGGAAGAGGAAGCTGCAACTCCAAATGATAGCATCACATAGATTCCCTACAGAGACATATGAATACATCCCTGTGTGAGTGAAGGGGGAGAATGCTACTACTCCAAATGATAAAATCGCATCAATCCCCTACAGAAATATGGGAGTGGTTGATGTCTTCTGGATTGTAAAGAGACCTTAGGATCATTTGACACTCACTACTTTAGTTACAGTCAGAATGGAGCTAGAAATTTAAGCACCAAATTGATTCTCCAAATCAATTTGATTGAGAGTATCCATCAATATTTTTTGATGCTGGTGATTGAGTCTCAGGAATACAGAGTTTAGATATCAATAACTTCTTTAGGATCTTACTTTATAATAACTTTTTGAAATTGAAGTAGTATCTCTAAAATTAGTTTACTATGCAATACTTTTGTCTCAAAATTAAAAAATGGGTTAACTTTTTACTCGTGTTTTGCACAGTGTGATGATTTATGATTAAAATGCAAACACTCCAGGGCTTCAGGAAGAAGAGTGTAAGTTCCAGACCACAAGTAACTAAATGGCAACACTCTATTATAAAAGAACAACTATGTCTATATTTGTATATGCTGTATGAATATTAACAATGAAAACCCAGAGCATATATAAACTATTTGTAGAGCCTGGGAAGATGGTTTGTAGGTAAAATATTTGTCTTCCAAACATAAAGATCTGGGTTTGAATACCCAGCACTTATGCAAAGAGCCAAACAGAGCTCTTTGTGCCTATGAACTGAAACAGGCCAATCCCAAGGGCTCACTGGGCATTCAGCCTAAAGGAAGTATTGAAATTTTGGCAAAGTGACAGACCCTCCTCTGGAGGTATAAGGGGGAGCATAATAGAAGAAAATAGCTAATGTCCTGATATGACCTCTGCATGCAAGAGATGCATACTTACATACATGTGTGAAGACACCACAGACACATGGACAGTCTCTCTCTCTCTCTCTCTCTCTCTCTCTCTCTCACTCTCTCTCTCTCACACACACACACAGAGACACATGCACACACACACACAGGGAGAGAGAGAAACAGAGAGAGAGAGAGAAAATGAGAGAGAAGCTATTTGCAATTAAATATAAATTACAATATAAAATAATACACTCCTATAACCACTTAATAAACATATATAGATTATAACAAAGAAGTGAGAAATGAATAATATGAATTTATTCATAAAGTTAAACTACATAAATGTTATGTGATACACAGAAAATTTGAATTTGAGTTCCTTAAAGGCAAGCTATGAATCCTCCTTGATCTTTAAGTAGCCCCTACTAAAGTAAATGGAACTATAAGCCCTCACTCTATATCTTTTGTTAGATAAGATCTTAATATAATAAAGAAGAAATATTCATATGTGGATCCAGTGCAAAAATTTTAATATTCATTGGATTGAAGTGTCTTGTCACTTGCTCATTTACACAGACAATATTTTGTTATACTTAGTCCTCTTATCAAATTAAAAAGTTGGAATATTTATGCAAAGATATATTTTGTGAACCTAAGAGTAAAATAATGAGGGCAAAACAAGATCAAATATAATGTGTGAAGATTTTTTAATAAAAATATATTTTTAAAAGCGTGGCACAACGTTTTGAGGGAGCAAAGGCAAAGAAATATGGCTGGTGTGATATAGACTATCAGAGCACAGATTTTTGCAGATTTTAATCAAAGAAATGAAGAAATAGAGATTGGTAGGATACCCGTGTGGGATGGAGCAAGTTAAGCACACAGAAGGCAGTGGTTTCTGTCTAAAAAGCAGGAAATAAGCAGACACACGAACTTGCAAAATTATTTCCCTTAAGAAAAACATATGTTCTTCCTTGTTTCCACTGTAGCACATCTATGGTCATTTTCATTGTTCAGATAATTTTTAGATAGTCATCTTGGTCACAGTTTTGGACGTAACTTCTGCAATTGCTAGGAGACACAACCCCCATAGGAAACTCTCTGATCATTTGGCTTTTGGAGTCTTTCCCACCTTTTCCATAGTGTTTCATGAGCCTTAAATGTGGAAGATGTTTTGTAGATAATTAATTCCACAAGTCTTCATTTTGGTTGTGTTTTTCTAGCATGTCTTTTTTTTGAAAGACGTTTCTTTGATAAGGTATGAGAACTAGTCCCTAAACAAAGAAGTACAGGAAGGTGGATAGAGAGAGAAGTAGTCTTCTGCAAGAAGGAGCTTACCAATTGGTTATCCAAAGCCAAATAATAAGCCCTGAAAACATATGCAATCAAATGAGATTATACAGGCAAAGTGGTTTTATTTAGGAATACACACATGCACATATATACATACATGCACATAATAATTAGTAAAAAACAAAGAGGCCATGGATTTCTAAGAGAATACTGAGGCATATATGGGAGGGTTTGGAGGGTTAAAAGAGAAGGAAAATTATGTAATTATACTATAATCTCAAAAAATAGAAAAAGAAAATATATGCATTGCATGTATATTGTATGCAGGCATAGACAACATCCTGTTTATATAATTAAATTGAAACTATCTCATTATTTAATTAATTCTAGCTTATATATTAGTAATTTAAATTATGAATATTCTATAGGATTTCAAGATAAGTTTATGGTGCTCATTTAATAAATTGAAGAAAAAATTTTACATTAATAAAAATATGAATCAATGAAAAGCTTTTAATTTATGAATGACACATACATAAAAGGATGTTTTAGTATTACTCTACATATGATGTCATTATCAAAAATATTTATCATAACATTACCTCAAGCAGATTCTATCTATCTATTACCACCAATCAGGAGTAGAATTTTTTTGCTAGAAAACATATTTTGTTTCACATAGAAAGAAATAGATCAGAATTATACTTTTATCATTTTTGAAAAATGTTGAGTTGGACAAGTTTCTTAACACATTTCTCCCTTTTCTCAATAATCAATGCAAAACACATTGAAGCTGGCCTGGTTTTTATAAGGAAGGAAACTGGACATGCCATGGGGAGCAAGCCTGTAACCTTTGCATCAGTTCCTGCCTCAAGATTCATGCCTAGAGTTCTTACCCCAATTTCCCTCAATCGTGGACTATGAACTACACCATGAAATAAACTGTTTCCTTCCCAAGTTGCTCTTGTTTGAGGTTTATTGTGGCAATAAAATGCAAATCAGACAATTAAGTAAAACCATTGTGGACAAAGTGAAAGTAAATCCATTCTTACTACTCCCACCAGTAGATATAACAGAGTCTCATGAGAAAAGCTGTGTGTGAAGGGGTACTTGACCACTGGAATATGTGGTTCTAGAAGTCCTTAACCTTCATGCCCATACCCTCGGCCTTGCAAAAAAGTATTAGGTTACAATCCTAAAGTTAACCCCCAATTACCATTTCCCTTTTTGGCCAATCTCTCCTCCTAAGGCTGACTATAAAGGTCCAGCTACCGAAGTATAGAAATCCAACAACCAAAATCCCCCTTTGGTTTACCTAATTAAAATGTCTAATTAAAATTAAACACCTCATCTTAATAAAGGATTTCCCCTTGTACCATTATAAACTGCTTTTTCTCCCTATGTGCCACAACTATCTTCTCTATCCATAAACAGTCCTTTGTTCTTCTGGGACAAAAGAGGAAAAGATCTTTCCATTTCCCTGGTTTCCTTCCACCTTCTATCTCTTCCTGTATCTCCTGCACGTATCCCTGCTCTCTGTCACTCTGGGAAGAATAAATCTCCTTTGGGCTGAGAATTTGATTCTTGAGCCATACTTTTCCTTTCCACATGGGTCCACCTTCTCTTATCAGCTGTTGTCTCCCTAATTCCCAGCAAATTGATGAATTTCTCAACTATTCTACCGAGACATCCCATTTAAGATTATTCATCAATGGCCAGTCTTTTTAAGTTTTCTTTGTCCTTTAATCTTTAAAGCCAACATCACTATTACTCTTCCTCTCCTGGTTGGATACAAAGGTCTTAACCATGGTGAGCGGTAAGGGATTCTTGCAACCTTTATCAATTGGTTTTCCTCTGACTCTTTCATTAAATATCCAACTGAGTTTCATAATTGAAAATGGGAGATCCAAAAGATTCTATTGTAACCACCCCCCTTTTTATCCTCTTCCATCTTTATATCCCACCACATGCAACTGAAAACACTCAGGTGTACCCAAGAAGGCTGCTGCTGCCCAAGAAATCACCCAATTGCAGGACTGCTGAGGGAATTTAATATGTCCTTAGATCCAAGGAAATTTCAGAATGCTGCTTTTTCAATAGATGGCAGTAAAAACTTCCTTTAATGATTAAATACAGGATTCTATTATTAACTGGACAGTAATGAAAATATATAGTGTTCAAATCTAATCTCTAAACACCTAGTGTTACCTCTCTTCTCAGAAGCTGCAACCTCTTCAGAAACTAGGGTTTTCTTGTGTCAGAGAGTATGTTAACATTAAATATTTTATATATAAAACTATTCCCTGTAAAAGTAGATGCTGAGTGACTTTATCAAAAACTAATTATTTGAATTAACATATCATAGATGAAATTATTCCATAATGTGCATGACTCTCAAGGCACTAATCTATAGACTATAAATATATAAAGTTATCTGCCAAGTTAAAAACATTTGAAATGTATTTGAGGCTGGTTATGTGTCCCTGATCCTCTCTTCTTTAACTATGGAGTGCTGGGTTATAAATTTGGACCACTGTAAAACTCTTTGAAGAAAGGAATAGATTATAAAAATATTTTGAAAATATAGAGAATGATTATATATACAAACATATATATGCATACATATATATGAATGAAAAAATGAAATTTATGCCCTGGCAATTCTGAAGCATACATGGGCAGCCGGTATATGTTGGGTCTTTGAACTTGTTCATATTGAGTTTCATAGTCTAAGTTGATGAGGATGGACTGACCAGGTCTCTTCCATATATGTACATATACATATGTTTGTAAAGCTCAAAGTGGTTTTTAATGTTGAAGGTCATGGTAAGGCCTTTTTCATGAATTTGAAAATTAAAGAAATAAAACTTAGTGGAAGGTTTACTTTAGTAGTAGAAGACTGACTGAACAAGGTAAATGACTTACTTAATATATTAGAAACAATGTATCCAGTCACAGTACACAGAGTATTTAAGCTGTGTAGAAGCTTTCACAATCCTATTCAAATTCTTCCCTTTGCAGAGAAAGCAAATAAAGTCAAGAGGAATAAATAATTGAGGTTAAATCGACTGCCGGTGTTATCCAGTTTTTCCCAGACAGAATCATATTTGCACATGCAATTTTGTTGGCTAACTCTCTACCAACCAGGAGTCAGTGGTTATCACGCACACCACAGCCTCCACCATCAGCGATGGTGTAAAGCTTAGAGAGCTGCTAAGCTAGAGTTCAGGAAATCATTGTTGCTGGTCTTTTCTGACCCAAACTTTGACCAAGTAACTGTTTTTTTTTCAAAAATGAAATACCACCATTAGTAAAAATAACTTTTGATTGCTTCAATTCTGTTAGTAGAAGAGTGACAGCTGTGGTGATGGCTTCATTGGGATTTCTGCACAAACGTGAGAGTGCAATTTTCGGTTCCCTGAAAATATAAAAGCAGAGTGGTGGCTCCTCGGCCTGTGACTTCTGTACTGGTTGGGGAAGGGGCAAGCATAGGCAGTGCTTTGGGGCTCACTGGCCAGCCAGTCCGGCTGTTATGTGCAGTTCCTTTTCCAGTCAAACAAAGCGAGGAAATAATTGAGGGTGATATCCTGATGTTGACCAGTGGCCTACTCATATACCTGCATGTGCAAGCGCATCTTCTGAACCCACCCCTGAAGGACACACTAAACGTAATAGACACAGGAATAAATAAGGTAACAAATGGATTGATTCTGGGTTAGAATGGGTTCATTTAACACTCAAAGTTACACAAGTAGTTTGATGTCTACCACTTGGTTTGGTTCAGCTGAGCTGCATTTTCTCAAAATCAAGCCCAGTGATTCATATGATTCATTAATACAAAAAAGTAAAATTTTTTGTATTAATTTTGTATAAAATTTTTTTTACTTATAGACTTCATAGGACCCAAGCAGAAGGAAGTCTAAAACACATGTATCCAAATTAGCAATGATATTATAAACAAGACATTTGATGTTATGTTGTAAAACTAAGTATATTTTTCTTTCATTTTATTTTCCTTTTGGAAAGAAGATCCTACATTGTAGCTGACCTTGTACTCCTTAAACCATCCTGGATAATCTTTAATCCCCTCTTTTTCTACCTCAGACACTTGATTCCTGAGATTACAGGCATGCAACCATCACACCCAACTTTGAAACAATCCTTTACTGCAAGCAGACATGCACTTCAGGGAGGATCCAAGAAGGAGTTTATCAATTGCATGTCAGATAATTTTCTATTTTAAAAATCCTTGTAACTTAAAAATATTCTTACATGCAGAATAATAGTTGCAATTATAAGAAATTGAAATAAATCAAAGTGTATGATTTGTAATGTTGTTTCAACGACTTGACACCAGTAAGCTGAGGCAAGTTATTCAATGTTACTATGCCCTCGATTCTTACTTGTAAGATGCGAAGAACTTGCTTCACAGTGCTGCTACTATGACTAAATTATCGTAGGGAAATAAGCCTTATAGCCACTCATGCGTATGATGGGCATGTAATATTGCCCACAACTTGGTAGGAAGAGGAAGGTGGATTTCTGTGACTGAAAATTCACCCTGGTCTACAGAGCAATTCACAGGCCAGTCAGGGCTGCATGTTGAGACCTAGTCTCAAGGGAGGAGGAGGAAAAAGTAGATTAGGAGAAGGAAGGAGGGGATCTAGATAGAGGACAAGGAGGGGAGGGGAGAAAACCATTTAGTGTATATTAAGTTATTATAGCTTTCTCATGAGATAAGTGACTATTCCTCATTAACAGCAACCCACAAGCACATTTGTCACTTCAGAGAAAATGTACCTATAAATTATCAGAACTTTGTTGCTCTTTTGTAAATTACAATGGACAATTTTAAAAGGAAGGCTGTCAGTGATAAAATGTGATAAATACAGTATACACTGAGATGCTTGTGCTGGGAAAAGCACTCGACCTAGTAAAAGGCAATGCATCCCTACATGTCTTTCTGCACAAAATTTTACTTTAAACTATAGTAGAAAAGTATTGTAATTGTATCAACTTCACCCCAAGTTAGATGTAAAACCAAAAGTGGCAAGCACTAAAAATTAATATTAAAAGTCATACAGTTAAGAATTTTAAAGCAAGGTCGCCAGGAGAGGCTTATTTGGTCTTTTTTTTTTTTTTTTGGACTAGGGATGGAATTAGGGCATCCTGTTAGGGAGTCAAATGCTGTATTACTAAGTGCTACTCTCAGCCTCAGATCTATTTACTTATAACACATATGGGAGAGAGATAATCAGAAACAGGAAAAAGGAAACAGCAATCTCTTTAAAATTATACGTAATTAATCCGAGACCAGAAATTAATCACATTTCTTTTATAATCCATTGCTTTCTGAAACTATGTTTATTCAATGGTTATCTCATTTTAGCTTCATCATAAAATAAAGCCCTGGTCAACTTTAGACTTATAAATTAAATCTTAATTAGTCAAAATAACATATTACATGACACTTTGATGTTTATTCAGTTGTTATGTATTTATTTCCTTATTTTGTCCATTGGAAAACTGGGTATTTGGACAACTTTAGATTTACAAATCAAATTAGATTATTCCAAAATATTACTTAGCTACTTTAGTTGCTTAAGATACAATTTTAAATGTTGATTTAGAAACACATATAGTGTATTTTAACAAGTTATTTCCATTTAAAAATGAGCAATATTTAAAATTATTTTATTTTATTCAATACTATTTTAATCACATTTAATTTACATAAAGCATAAAATTAGACACATTAATGGTATTTGCTATTTTGATACATGGGCATATTTCACAATCAGTTAATTGTAGCTATTTCTTCAAACCTTGTAATTTCTTTCCACTGAAAACTGAAAGCAATTCTCTCAGATCTCTGGACTACACAGGACACATTCACCAGAGTTTCTTACTCTTTTCTTACAACTGGATGCTAAGCAACACTTCCACAATGTCCTCTTCTTTCTACCCCACTGGAAAACTGTTAACTACGATCTTATCCTCAATTTCTGTGAAGTCTACTCTTTAGACTCACATAAGAGGAATGTCTGTAGTACTAGAAAGAAATTATTTCACTTAAAAATAATTAGGTTCGGGTCTTCCTTGCTACAAATAGTGAATGTTTACCACTCATTTCTCCTTTTCATCCACTTATCAGTCCTTGAACTTGTACAGGTTAGTAATACTAGAAAGGAGGAAGAGTGGAATATATCCTTTTTGGAAGATAGGGTTTCTTTGTGTAGCCTTGGCTGTCCTGGAACTCACTCTGTATATCAGGCTGGCCTTGAACTCACAGAGATAGATCTGCCTACCTCTGCCTCCTGAATATTAGAATTAAAGGTGTGCACCACCTCCTGGCTAATATATCACATTTTGAGTGAAACATGTTTGCTATGAATTACCAAAGGTAACAAGAAAAGAAGTGAAGTTCTTTTTTAATTATAGTATTGAGTTACAATGGTAAAAAGATGACATATCTGTAGATGTCACAGAACACTCCTTATTCATGCACCTGCTCCTCTATTAAGAAATTTTCATTTGAGTCTCCTGAATCTCTCCTCCGTCTATGTCTGGCTGATGCTTCTGCACCGACCCACAGCAGCCATCCCCAGATATGGAGTTCATGGCGGCCATGACTGTTTAGTGTAGAGAGGAAGACACTCAGCCACTCTTTCTCATATCCCTCCTTTACAAACTTTCTCCCCTTCCAGAATGCTTGCTGATCCTTTGAAGGGATGGTATAAATGTCTCTTTTAAGACTTAGCAGTCAATTGACACATTCTTACTTTTCTCATGCAACTAAAAGTACTGAATGTGCTTATACTTGAATATTACAGTATACACAAAGCAAAACTCACAGAGATACCTTTGAAAACCCCTTTTTAATCAAATAAAAATGGTCATTGTTTTCACAGAATAAATTTATGCTTCTGGTTTTAAACAAGTCCATGCACATTTTCTAATAAAAGATAATAAACTGCTGATAAGGAATGAAGGGTCAGCGAAAAGCTCTGTGAGGAAAGATGCTTAACACCAGGCCTTAAGTCTGTCTCTGCATCCTAAGGGACGTCCACATTCCACACACTGTCCTCTGACATCTTAGTGTGCCTCGTGTATGTGCATAATGTGCATGCCCAAACAACGCACACACAGACATATATAAAATAATACAAGAAAATGCCATTTAAACATAATTTTAGAACCAATTTTAAAACAAACAGTAGGTCCTGTGGGCAAAGCACAGTGATGAGAATTTACCAGGGATGAACAAAGCCTGTGTCCTACTTCAAGTCTAAATAACAAGCACCACCGACCAAAAGGTGAACAAAAATAATTTGCCCACTATTATCACTCTCCTAAATACACACACACACACACACACACACACACACACACACGAAAGATTTAAAGGGAAATGATAAAACAAATGATATTTAACAAGGTTTTCAAAAGGTACATATTGAATTAAGTAAATAGTTTAAAACTTAGTCATGCATATTGTTTTAAATAAAAATTAAATACTGAAATTTATTTCTATTGGTGTTCAGAGTGCATTGGCTCTTATAGCTGCGTGTGTGTGTGTGTGTGTGTGTGTGTGTGTGTGTGTATATATGGGCACACAAATAACCTAAAATGTAAAATAAAGCAAAATAATAATAAAATCAGTAACTAATAAAGATACAGTAACCTAAATTATCTATTAAACTTTAGACAATTTGTAAACTATGAGCAAATATTTTTAAAATTATTTCTAAAAATAAATTAATATATTAAGTAATCAAATAATTGAATATACAACACAGCATTTCAAATATCATTTTTTACTTGATACAAAATTTGAGAATCTAATAGTGCCTTTTTTAGTTTAAGAAATTTTCAGAATTCAAGGTGAAATTAATGCACAAATTATTACCATGTTATGTTTTGATGATAGTTCTTTGAATTTTTACAAACACAAACTAATTGGATAATGAAATGCATGAATTAGACTTTCCCTCCTTAATTAAAGAACTTTTTCTAATAAAATATAATATGACTACAGTTAGTTTGCCCTCCCTCCACTCCTCCTAGTTCCTCACCACCTCCCCACTCTCCAGATCCACTCCCTTTCTGTCTTTCTCTTGATAGAAAAGAACAGGCTTCTATGAGGTTAGCAACAGAACATAACAAAATAAAATATAGCAAGATAAAACAATTTCCATCACACCTAAGTTGAACATAACAAGCAAAGAGAAAAAGAAGAGTTCCTCCAGGAGTGGGCAGAAGAATCAGAGACCCACTTGGTCACACATTCAGGAGCCCCATAAAAGAATTAAATTGAAAGCTACAGTATTTATGCAGAAGACCTAGCATAGATGTGGAGACCCTGTTACTGCAGCTTTAGTACTTCTGAGTTTATATGACCTGTGACCAGTTGTTACAGAGCCTTTCCTTCTCTCCCCTCTGAGAAAGCTGGGAACACATAGCTCTTAACAAGATATCCCCATCAAATCCCTCCAGCAGAGCTCAGGGAACCACAGAGAAGAGGAAGCAGAAAGGATGGGGGAGACAGAGGAGGTGGAGAATGTTTAGATACTTTTAAAAGTTTACATCAGTCAAAAATTTCAATAAATATGAATTAATTAGTTTCTGTGATGACAGCTTGAGTTGTCTGTGGCAGGCAAAATACCAGGTTTTGTTAAAATTTAACTAAAAAGAGATTATGTCTTTACACAGTACTATTGATAGAGTTTTTAAAAATTCTTCAATACATCCATGATCAAGACATGAATCATCGTTAATTTTAAAAACTGTTGAAAGAAAGTAAAAAACAATTCATAGTTTTGAATTATTTGCATATTTTTGTTTGATTGTTGGTTGAGCTATGGATACATTTTAAAAATATTGAATGTTGTGTTATTTTAAAATCTAGATTCACTTAAAACCAAGAGAGATCTTGCCAACCATTCAATTACCAAAAACAAAACTAAAGACTGATGTTCCTCTCACCACGACCACAGCAAATGTACACAAGATAAAAATATAAATTGGGGGAAGGGAAATATACTGTTTCAATAAAGATACAAAATGTATATTGCAAAGAATATTTCATAGTACAAAGGTATTATAATTATTTTTCATATTTTCTCTTTGACAAAAATCCATAATATTCTTACTGCAATTATGAAAGACATGAGACTCTATCATAAGAACAACAGATTCAGATAGATAAATAGATAGATAGATAGATAAATAGACAGATAGCTATGTTTAGAATACCCTTCGATATATTCAAATAACACCTTCAGTGTGATGTTATAGAAACCAAGATACAAGACAATTAATTTATATATCTTGCACATTAGCTGTGAAATAAATATGCTTTTCCTATTAAGTTACATTGCTTCTTTCAAAATTCATAGACACATCTGATTAATGGGAACTATGACACTAATAATGTCTTTTCACAGTCTAATCTTAATATTTTTAGCATTTTCAAAATTACATTTTTAATTTTTTTTAAATTACAAATAATTTGCTATTCAACTCTACTTTTTAAACTATAATTGTTAGGATTTCTAAAGCTACATGAAACCAGTGTCATGAAAGTTAAGTCTGCATTATGATGTACGAAAGAACAAAATTTAAAATTCAAATGGTTCTTAGTAATTATCTAGGACTTTTTCCAGTTTACAAGAATAACACTTGCTTAATGATTTATAATATATTTCAAGACATCAGCATGAGAATAAAGTTCTAACATAAAATTAATATTTGAAGAGACAGGAATCTTAATTTAATTATTAAGTATTATAGACATAGATCATAATGCACTACATATAAAGTGCAAAATTTTCATCACCACAAAATACAGAAGAAATTAAGGGTAGAAGCAAACAAAACTACTATAAAATAGTATATATTGATTATATGTGAAAATTATAATATTTATATCTTACTTAAAAAGAAAAGGAAAATGTTAGCTTCCAGTTGCTCAAGGAAATGTAAGTATTCCAAAGATAGTCTTAGTTATATATTGTACAAAGGCGAGTGCTGAAAGACAGAAGGAAAAAGTAGAGGAACAACAATTGCATAAAATGTTATTTTCTTCACTGGACAAATGGCAGCAAGTTGAGCATATGTAAGTTGAAAACTACTTTCCACATCCCTGATCTCAAAAGGTCAAAATCAAAACTGTATTTGTATTTAATGAGTCACAAATTCAATTCAAATGACTTTCAGTTTGTTGAACAGTGAAGTACTGTTTCAGGTTTATGGAGGTGAAAAAGTACAAACACATAAGAAGAAGATTTTGATCCTCCTCAGTAAATAGATTGTGTGACAGAAGAGAAGTAAAGTAGAAATCAGACAAGACCGCATAGTCAAAGAAGTTTGTTTATAAAAGAAAAGGTACATAGAAAAATTTTGATGAACACATCAAATGCTTTGATAAAGCATCGAAAAATGATAATAGAAAAACAGAAATTATGTTTTTCAGCTTCTTAAAACTATATACTAATTTTTAAACTTGTATTTAAACAGACCTTTCAAATGATGTACACATTTTAAAATGTTCTGAATATTATAAATAATTTTGATGCTATCATTTTCCAATGATAATTTGAGCTTATGATATGAATAAGTAAGAAGCAGCATTTTTCTTATGAAAACTGAGTAACTTTGAGAAATTAAGAATGTAAATTTAAAATGCCCTGCAATATTTTCACTGTCTTGATCCAGTGTCATAGAAAGTAGCAACTCAGTAGCAACTACTTAGGAAGAAATTTTCTCCAAAATTGTAATATATAATGAATGTTTAATGAGAATTTTACATAAATAGCAGTGAGTTTCTTTTAAGATGCAAATAATATAATCAAAACCAATTTTAAATATTAAACAAAATGCAATTGGCCTCAACATACATATGTAGACTGTTCCTTTCTGAGTTAAACTTTTGAATTTTATTCAATACATACAAGTCTTTGAAAAATAAGATGTATGTTCCTAATGCATTTCACAGAATGAAATCTCTCTGAATATATATGCCATTGTGCAGAATTTGTTTAAGTTCCTTATTTTGTCTTTGTTTTTTATATTATGGCTTAAGTAGTACTTTTGTACCAGAACATTTTGTATTAGATAAATAAAAAGGTATCTCTGTAATTATGATTTGAGTAATCTTGCCACAATTTACAAGGCAAACCGAACTATGTAGTTTTTTAATGATGAAAACAAATAAACAAACCAAAAAAAATCTACTGAGTGTATTCCCTTTTCTGTTACCTCCTTGGAGATTTATTCTGTGAAAGAACAGAATTTTGCTGCATAGATGTCATATTCTCACAGCTGTTTTAGTTTTCTTGCCAATAGCACTGAAACGTAGCAGCAGTTTTCACTAGGCAGTCTGATACAATCTACTAAATTTTTAAAAGTTGAGTATCTGGCATTGGAAATTATTGCATCTCTTAAACAAAATGTCAGATTCATTCATGCTGTGGAAAACTATCATCATTCCATTTCTATAAACTGTGTCAGCCTTGCAAATAAGCACTCACCTGTTACATCTCCCAAGCACTGCAGAAAGAATTTAGCATCTTAACATTCCCTGTACTCCTGCAAAAGAGGAATGCCATGCATCGCCTGATAGATGCCACTTCCATCGAGTCAGCTTCCTTCCCATGTATCAAGAAATGTAGAATGTGAAGTAAGTTGAATTCTTAACACCTAAACACTTTCACCTAAACATTGGCCTCTTTAAGCCAATCACCCAGGGTGAGGGCTATTACTTTTTCTGGAGATGTTTATAGTAATATGAGTCAAATAAAGATATACACTATTAATTCAAGATAAGAAGTAGGGAAAGCCAGAAATACTAATCTGACACAAAGTATCAGATAATCAAACTTGACACTTGCTGTCTATTTTATACTTATCATAAAAATATGGGATTATATTACAAATATCCTTGGTAGTTAAAATACATCATTGGCAGTTCAGAGGCAAAATGACAAAAAAGATGCCAATGAATTATCTTAAGTAAGAAATTAGAAGTCACAGACCGTGATGCTGCCTAGAGCAGAACAGGTCATTACCACAACGATTTCCTCAACAAATGCGCTGATGCCCATGAAAGTGAAGATTCTAATGAAAAGTGATGTGGGATTCCCCTCTGTATATTGTGCATATGGGTTTTTTTAAAAAAAATCATTGGTTAATAAAGAAGCTTCTTTGGTCTATGGCAAAGCAGAATATAGGTGGGCAAGAAAAATAAACTGAATGCAGGGAGAAAGAAGGCGAAGTCAGGCAGACGCCATGTAGCTGCCGAAGAAGGATGTCAAAACCTTACTGGTAAGCCACACTTCATGGCAATACACAAGTTAAAAGAAATGTGTTAATTTAAGATGCAAGAGCTAGCTGGAAATTGGCCAAACAGAGTTGTATTTACTATAGTTTCTTTGTGATTATTTGGGTCTGCACGGCCGGGAACAAAGGCACAGTCTCTGGTTACACAAAAACGTGATTAGGGCCTTAATTTTATGAAGACAACTCCTGGAGTAAAACTTCCAACAACAAAGTAAAAAGTTTCAACAAGTCCTACAATAATGTAGAGATACATATTTTCAAAAGAGATAGATATTAATTGCATTCTAATAAGTTATTTGTTTTGGCTTTTTTTTTAGTTGTTTGTTTGTTTGTTTCAAGACAGGGTTTCTCTTCATAGTCCTGGCACTCACTCTGTAGAACAAGCTGGTCTTCAATTCAGAGAACAGACTGCCTCTGCCTCCCGAGTGCTAGGATTAATGGTGTGTGCCACCACTTCCTGGATGACAATTCATTTGTAATAAATTAACGGCACAAGAGAAAGTAAAAAAAGTGAAACTATGGGTGTGAATGAAGGATGTTGATTTCTGAGTGGAAGGTAATTTTAACAGTGCTAGTAGGAAACTGCAGAGAATAGTTAAGAAACAAAGCTAAAATGTATTTCAACAGTGGACATTTTTTAACTACAAGACAACATGCCAGTTCTTGAAAACAGTTATTACAAATGAATTTCAGTGATACCTAGACCAAAATGAAACACCCTGTTACGGTGGATTATTGGGCATCAGTAATTGTATTTGGTTGCTTTAATAAAAACCATCTTGGGTAGCACATAAGACGAGGGTCCTGGGAAAAACTGAAGGGGCACATGAGTGTTGCACATGCACACATGAACACTAAAATTTAAAAAGTTTTACATAAAAGGTAAAACTAAGAAAGAAAAATTAAAAAGAGAAAACAATGGCAAGGCATCTGGTTGTTCTCAGAAACGAGCTGAAACTTGGGAGTCATTACAAGCTCTCACACGAATGATTTGCCAGGAGTGTGCCAGAAACATCTCTCAAAACAAAACAAACTCCACAATGAAATTTTTACTTTGTTTGCTTATTTTGTTTTCTGGGTCAGTGTGTTTGATTTTGTTTAAACATCTTTTGTCTTATTGGTTTGTGGTTTGTCATTTTTATGTTCTTGTGATTGAGAGAAACAGGAAGGGAAAGGAAGAGAAGGGGATAAAAACATGAAATTGGGTAGATAAGAAAGTGGAGAGGATCTGGGGAACAGTTGGGGATTGAGGAAAATTATTAACAATATATACTATATGGAAAAAATATTTTAAAAGTTTAAAGATAGGCAGAAAGGATTCAGAATATTAACATAGCTTAGAACCAATGGCAGAAAGTTCACTGAACAGTAACCTGGAACTCGTTGGGAATAACAGAGCTCAGCACATTATCTGAAATCAGTTAGAAGATTGGACAAAGAATGACAAACGTCCACCAAGATGGCTCGGGGTTAAGGCACTGGTCAAGCCCGACGACCTGAGTTTGATACCCAGAAACCTTACGGCAGAAGGAGACAGCTCACTTTCAAAGTTGTGCTATCACCTCCACAAGTGTGCCCTGAAACGTGCACACCCACCCAGCCCCCAGAGAAAGGAAAAATGTAGTTTTCCTTAATTCCAGAAAAAAGACAACCTTTAAACCATTAAATTTTAACCAATAGAAGTAAAACGATACAAAAAATGATGTTCTAGATGTCATAAAAGTAGGTCTGCTAATGTTCTATGGTGCTTTAGTTTAATAAAAATAACTGCAATTTGTTAAAACTATACTTTTAAGAAGCACTAAGCAAAACTCTATGAAGACCACAACTGTTGAGAACATGGATCCTGAGCTGCACTACAAGAAGAAACTAGAATATGCACCATCTACTTAAATATGGGCAGATTATGGTAAGAACTATAACTCAGTTATAAATACTCCTTTTGGCAGATGTGAGGAAATGAAGTCTAATTTGAACTAGTGAGTTTATGGAGAGCAAGAATAAAAGGGTGGGATTTCCTGAAGATAAATTTATGTATTTTAAACAAGAAGCAGTTCATCAAGACTGGGAAAATTTAAAAAGCACAAAGTCTTCTACACTGGGCCATTTGAACTTTTAAGACTGGTAATAAAATGCAGTGCTTTAGGTATGGTATATATGGAATGTCAGAAGCACATTTCAGAGAGTGAATTATTTAAAAAAAACTCTTCTAAAATAAGATTAGTAAAACAAAAATCAAATTAAACATGTATACTATAGAACAAAAATGAGAAAAAGTATTGAAGGAACGCTCAATACCAGTACTGAAAATTGATTGAACTCTGTCATTTTTAGAGCTGGTGTTTCCTCCAAGTTTCACACACTGCTGTGAACTAAGTGTTCTAGATACAAGGAGCAATCTCTGGAGAACAATGTTTGGTCTCAAAAAGTTATTGTAACAGGACCAGAATCAGGAAACAAAATAAAGATCGTAGAAGAATGATGTTATTTCTATTATAATTTACAGTAATGTATTAGATACTTTCCTAAGAGATATTTGGTCAAGAAAAACCAATTCCAGAATTGAACAGAAGTAGAGACCCAAAACAGTCAACTAGCTTCCACATCTCCCAGAGGGCTGGGACTAGTGGGATAATATTGAGTTGTTTGGGAATAAAGTGGAGCTCATTTTTTTAATCATAAGAAGGGGTCTGTATAATGACCTAAGTTGTGTTAAACATGTAAAATCTACCTCTATATAATCATGTACACACACACACACACACACACACACACACACACACAAGGAAATACTGTGGAGTCCATCACTGGGAAAGGAACTTGGAAGTTTAAGGTCTTCCCTATACCCAGGCTAGGTTTGGCGTTTCCTGCTTGCATTTTAAAATGTTAGCTCTCAGCATTCTGTTCTAGCTACCATGCTTGCTGCTCCCCTCCACGATGGCTATTCCTTCTATAAAATACCTTGGTCATGGTGTTTCATTACAGCATCACAAAAGTAATGAAGATCAAATCTCAGAAAAATCAATTTAATTGCATGTTCAGAAGTCAAGGTGTCAAAACCAACTAAAGCACTTTCCCGCTAAATAGATAGGTAAGTTTCTTAAACATTTTATCTCCCTGGAAGCATTGGATATACGAAGACATACCAGTATCTACAAGTGATGGAGTTAGAAAGATTTAAAGAGCATAGAAATTCAAAATTTATATAATATAAACAGATTTTTGTAAAGTTATGACCTAAACTAAATTGATGAATTCAATTTAGTAAAATCTGATTCAGCACCATGTAGTCTATAGAACATCTTTGGGTTTATTTACTTGATTTTCAGGGTACTTTGTGAGACCTTGAAGATGCATGCTGCTCACCCAGATTTTTGAGGCACTATTTTTTTTCAGTGAAAGTCGTCAACTATACAACATATTTGATTTTTTTAGATTTCTGAATAAATGAACCCAGAGACTGGCGAGATTGTTGGGGTTTAAGAGAACTTTTTGCTCTTCCAGAGGACCAGAGTTTGATGGTCAATGCCCGTGGCAGAGCACAACAGCCTGGACTCCAGGTCCCAGTCATCTAATGCCCTCTCCTGGCATCTGCAGGCATTGTACTTAAGTGCCTATACCAACACAGACACACACAAATTATAAATAACAAGTAAAGTAAATTTTAAAAAAGAAGTAACTTTACAAAATTTCCAATATAGGTTGGATAGGATTTAAAATTTAGAAAAATGTTTATCTATGTGTACAAGATCTTTATAAAGTTTATAGGTGTGGCTCCCTTTCAACCTTTATTACATTTTAAAGTAGAAAAATATACAATGAAAAATGCAGGTAAGCACAATGCTAAACTACGGTATCAGGACACCTAACTATTTACCACATATGAATTTTGTTTTCATTTGAGCAGCAAACTCTGCCCTAATAAAGCATCCTTTGACACATGTCTGAACACTAATGTGAAACCTGCCTCTCTGACAAAGTAATAGGTCTGACCTTTCCGAAATGTCACTCTGATTTCTCCTGTTTCTGTTGCTTTCACTTCTTCTCACAGCATGTAAAATAAATAACGGTAAGTTCTGAATGGATCATGTCAAAAACAAGTACTCTTATACTTGTAGAATGGATCACTTCAGTGTATGCAATTACAGTTTTCTCTCTATAGATCTTTGAAACTCTGTGTGATGAAACATTATGACTGTTGTGGTAAAAGATGCAACTGTTTTCTTCTTTGTTATATTACCAGAAGAATGAATGGCTGCTGAGGAGGTAATACAAACTTTAAATCTCTCGCTTTGCAAGGAAATATCAGTTCTATTCCTGGCACAGATAGGAGTAAACAATCACCAGAGTAGCAGAGGTTTAGGACCCCGGCATCTGGAAGGTGGAGGCAGAAGGGTGCTGATGCCACCTGGCAGGTCTGCCTAGCCTGCTTTGCTAGTTTCATGCCAGTGGAAGGTCCTGTTTCCAAAAGACAGTTTGATGGAATCTGATGAAGTCAACTTGAAGTTGTCCTCTGATCTCCACACATACATAATCATACACACACATACAAACAAGTGAAAAGAAGGAATGGAGAGAGACACAGAGACAGAGACAGGGAAGAGACAGAGAGAATTCTTTTCAAGCACTGGCTTAGGATGTCACGTTCATCAAATAACCATGCCCTCTTAATCGCCGCAAGTGTTATTTTAGGATGTAGATAATGAGCCAATGCTACATTGTAGAGAGCACTGGAAAGTAATCATGGAGCATACACTGATTCTTTTTCTTTGATTTGCTCCAATAAGAGTGAAACCAACGAAAAACCGTTTTATCTCAAGCTCCTAACTTGATCTATGAAAGTTTGAAGCAATATTATTGACATAACAGGGATACACATGGTTTTGCTCTTACATAAATAGCCAATATTTTGACTCAGAGTTGAGGAAACACTACTATTCATATATGGTACCTTGGTAAACATTAAACCTACCTGCTTACATATTAAATTACTCCTGGGTGTACAGTACATGAACTTAACTGAACATGAATAAATGTTGGTACACATTTCATAATAATATAAATCAACAAAACAAGACACATGAAGGAATAGGAAAAGATAATGCACGAAATGAAATTTTATTATTCTACTCTTCTGGAGATAGCTCATTCCCCTAAACTCTTCTGTACTAAAATTATCATTGATGCAATGCTGTTATTTTCCTCATTTAATTCTGTACTTCTTTCTGTTGATTTTCATGTTTCAAATTGAAACATATTATAATATAATATAATATTTAACAAGAACCTGTGACTCATGAACAGGTTTCTCCAGATAAATAAAAAATAAGGAATACAAAACTATTGTGTTCTGTTATTTACATTTTATTATGTTATTGTCCTTTGCTTATTCACCTTGATAATGAATTTAAGCTTATTTCATGTGGATCCAAACATGAATGAGTAAAGATTAAGATTACAATTTAAATTGAGAGCATCATGAAGACAGAGGTATTTTGATATAGGATCTAAGTAAGAAGCAATAAGATTAAAAATTGATTATCATAAATGGTTATACAATTATACTTACACTATGACAGAAATGCAAGTGGGATCTTCATTATACTGTGAAGACTAGTTAACATCAGCTAGGTGAACAGATGAGAGGTAACTAACAATATAACAGAAAATTAGATTCCCCAAATAATGTCATATGATGGATAGTTCCAAATGATATTAATGGGATGTTGTATTTATCTGTTAACACTAAACTTTTAATATACATTATTAAATTGTAAATATATTATTAACACATACATATATGTGTACACACACACACACACACACACACACACACACACACACACATATATATATATATATATATATATGTACATTACAACCTATACTGATGCTACCATAAGAATATGGTACCACCAAATGAATAGATGGTGTCATATTAATAAGACTTTTTTGGTATTGTGTTTACATAAAGCCTGTCTTCTTTGAGTGTTGGGACGAGATCATTATATATTCAAGCTAAATAGGGACCTGAAACATCCAGTATAGAGCTTAATATATCACAGATTTGAGGGTTTGTCTCCATTAGATAGTAACCAAACAATAAGCCACTTGTGGGTTTAATGGGAATAAAATCTTTTGCAGCCTTCAACCCCTAAACTATGCTTATTAAATGAAGATAATATTATTATAATAAAAATATGGTGAAATAAACTAGTTTTTCCAAACATTAGAAGAAGCTAAATTTAGTATTTACATGATCAACAAGTTAATGTGTGTAGTATCGTTGACTTTCTGCCAGTTCACGGGGAATGTTGTTTTAGCACTAAAAACATAAATATAATGTAAACTGCTTCTATAATATGGACTTTCAATATTCTTTGTGGAAATAGCTACAAATGAGCATTGCTGTAAAATGAAAAGGATTTCAAAGGGCTCACACATAAGTAATGGGTTAAAATAGAGTTTATTTATGATTATAGTCTATCACATTAGTTCTCAAGCTGTGGCTTGCAACATCTTGGGGGTTACATATCATATATCCCACCTAACATATATTTATATTACAATTCAAAACAGTAGCAAAGTTACAGTTATGAAGTAGCAGTAAAATAATGTTATAGTTGGGGTCACCATGACTTGAATAACTGTTTTAAAGGGTCACAGCATTAGGAAGGTTGAGGACCACTGCTCTATCAATACACAAATGAACACTGCTAAGCAAGTATAGATATTGAATATTTTCTAGAAGTTTGCAATATAATCAACTTTAAGGTTGCTGTTTGATCTCATTTAAAGATAGTGTTTAAAAACGCTCAAAAACATCACCCAGATGTCAAAGCGTGCTTTCTGCGTTTCTACAGGACCTTTAATTGGTTTCCAACCTCTATCCATGTCAGACAACTCACAAATAGCCAGTAACTTTAGCTCCAGACTATCTGATCTATTCTTCCCTCTACAAACACCCACATGTGTTACTTAGACACACACACACACACACACACACACACACACACACACACACACACACACACACACACACACTATTTTCTTAACAAACTGATTTAACAGAAAAAAAGAATGTTCATATATTGCCAGGTTTTATGGACAAAAGTTTTTCTTGAAGTAATTGCAAGAGGCTGAGGATCTGAGTGCTCAGTTAAAAGTGTTTGCTGTTTTTGCAGAGGACCAAATTTGGTTCCCAGCATTCAAATTTTCTCTCCCAGCCATATGTAATTCCAGTTCCAGGAGATCTGTTGCCCTCTTCTGGCTTCCATTAGCATTGTATGCATGTGGGACAAAAAAATAAATTCATGCAGGTGAAGCATTCATACATATAAAAGAATAAAAAAGAAATGACTAAGAATTAAACAGAAATTTAACCTTGGTTAGCATGGGCCCATGAGCATTTCTCTGATATATTTCATTCCAGAGAGTTCGTCTTCTCATCATCCTAGGACACAAAGCAGGAGGTTGGCACACACATTAGCAGATTGGATGCAAATTTGTTTACACAAAACATTGAAATTAGTCCAGCTGTTTTACTTTAAGCAGCAGCCAAAAGGATAAAAGGAAAGAAAAGACACCCAAGCGCTAAGTGTCTCCATCTATGTGAAAACCCAGAGCGTCTTCTGGACTACATAGGTCATCCACTCCTAATGTGCTGCCAATGAAAGAGGGAGCTGTTGCCTTATACTCCAGGAGATGAGAGTGCCTCCCTTTTCCCAGGTGTCCTCTCTTTGATCAGTTATCTTGCAGGTGCAGCCTTTTGACGAATAAAGCTCCAAACAAAAGTGCAGGCAGCTCAGTTTAACGTGGTTACCGATATCTGGAAACCGGTCAGATTCTATTTCTAAAGGAGCTGCAAAATTCACAACTGTTTGTGAAACTGTTGATTCCAAACTGAAAGCAAATTTAATATCTAAAAATTTCAGATGAGCTAAA
>PVIU01019463.1:0-36339 GCA_004026605.1 Ondatra zibethicus
AGGTATAGTCCAGCTGGTATGTGGCATGAAGATATCATTAAACATGGCCCTTAATAACTCCCTTATCCAGGCTTAGATGTAGATGCCTACATTGGAGCACACAGGAATGCAGAAGACAGACCCTCACTCAGTGTTCCCAAAGGTCCCTAACTGTGGAACAATTTCACTTGCCAACTGCAGATTGCTGATCTTTCTTACAGAGCGGGAGGCTGAGTCCGGGCTGCACAGTGTTGAAAACCACTACACGGCGCCACCCCCACCCTCCGACCACCAGGCTTCCACCAGCAATGGCTGAGAAAGCAGAAGGAGGCAGCCGGGGCTGCTACCCGCTGGAAACTATGGTACTAACAAGACTTAAAGTGAAGTAAGTGGTCGGCACGTGGCGTGCGTGCTATGATCTTGCTGAGGTTCCCTTCTGCCTGTCCCAGACCTGGTGGGAGGCTGCTTTCATGTTTTGCTAACACTCCCTGCATGGCAAAGATGGCACAATAAATAGCAATACTGAGGCAGACATGTGGAACCTTGTTGGCAGTTTCTTTACCCCACCTTTTTGCCTGAGAGATTTCACCCTATTTCTTCTAGCTGACTCTTCTCCAAATGGGAGCCAAGGAATGTGGGGGTGGGGCCACGTAGGGTGTCTGAGGTGAGGAGCATGGCCGGGGACACCGCTTTCCAAAGCTAGAAGTGACTCTAAAATGAATTTTAGGACCGCTCATGAGTTGTTGTCCCTGACGGTACCTGCTCGGGGTCATTCAAAGGGAACATCAAGGGAAGGTTCAACTCACTGGCTTGACCGGAAGCGGGCTTGACTTGAAGGCAGACTGACTATGAGCCTGCGTATGGAGGAGGTGACACATATGGGGTCTTTCCCGCTTTCTTATTTACAGCATTTTAAGGAAAATGGAGCCGACAAGCAGGCCAGTGGGACCCTGAGCGCACTGCGTCTGAGGAGCCCGCAGCACCCTGGCTGCCTGGAAGATTTAGTAAAGAGGGATGGCCTTTGTCTGTCAAGTTCATTGGGCAGCATCTTGAGGAATGATATCTGAGATTGTCTTGTGGATTTCACACGTCCACACACATACACACACCTGCACATGGGTACATAGGTGCGTACCTGAACACACACACACACACACACACACACACACACACACACACACACACACACACAGATTACAAACTCAGTTATTTATTTTATAGATGTGTTTAAGGGGCCAAAACTATGTTGTTAAAAAAAGATTTTGGTAGTCATTGGTGGACAGCTTAAAAATGTCTTCTTTCTGGTCACGTCTCTCAATGGCTGTTGGAGCCTGCCTTGGCTTGCTGAACGTGTGTAGCTCTCTGCTGCTTTAGAGGGACATCTGGGGGAGGATGGGCAGGCCTTTTTCTGCTTTTCATTCATCTAATGTCACATGGAACCAGCTATCAACACGTGTCTCTTTTTCATTAAGTTTTTATTTTGAACTTTTGTTTATTAGTTTATCTTTTCAGTGCCCTTTTCTGGAAAACAATTTTGCAAGGTGCAAGCCATTCAGATGAAGTGCTGAAATCCCTGCTGTAGGAAAAGCCCTGTGTAACGGACCAACACTTACTTCAACCCCAGCAACAACACTTGGAGGTTTACCCTTTGCCATTTAGCACGTCCCTTGGCTGTGTGTGCATGCATGCTGTGTCCTGGAAACTTCCTGAGTCTCCCCACTTCATGCTTTTAGGGCAATATTAGTTTGACCAATATTAAACTCTAAAGAACAATGTTAGACCCAGTTTTCTAACAAGAGAGCAGCGGACTTTCTGTAGCTCATTGCATTTTTTTAATTTTTGTTTTTCTTTTTTTTTTTGAGACAATGTTTCTCTGTAACTTTGGAGCTTATCCTGGAAATAGCTCTTGTAGACCAGACTGGCCTCGAACTCACAGAGATCTGCCTGATTCTGCCTCCCGGGTGCTGGGACTAAAGGCGTGTGCTACCATTGCCCTGCTCACTTTACTTTCTATCTAATGGCATCCCTAGCTCCATGAAGACTCTGTCCTTAGCCCCAGGCTTCCCAAACCTCTACCTATTCTCCTCTACCTCCCCTCATCAGTCTGTGCATTGTCTGACTTGCATGAGATAATACGATGATATGTTTGTTAATGCAGGTTGATCCTGCCTTGTTTCCTGAGGATTAGGATTGTGTGCATAGAACAAAGAATCTCTCTCTCTCTCTCTGCATGTGTGTGAGTGTATGTGTGTGTGTGTGTGTGTGTGTGTGTGTGTGTGCGTGTATGTGTGTTAAACCATATCACATGTGTTATTTGGACCACACCGACACTACTAAAACTGTTGTTTACCTGATATTCAAATTTACTTGGGCATTGTGTATTTTATTTTTGAAGGTTAACAACCTTAGGGCAGATACTTCCTGTACCCCAAGTCCCCCAAATCTTCCACTTTCCAACTCCTGCATATCATCAACAAGACTTTTTAGCAGCAAACTGACCTCTGGGCAGCTTACCATTTTAGCTTTGATCATGTTTACCTTCTGGCGAGGAGTCATAGGAGGACTTTTGTAAGCTCCTCAGCACTGACTTCAAGACCCAGCTTGTGTGAGGTGTGAGATGGGGACCTTGCTCCCCAATTGCTTTGGCTGCAGAGCATGAGGATTCGAAGCGGCCAGATGGCAGTATCCCGGTGCTGAGGCAGAGGGCTTGCTGTCATGCTTTACAGAAAGGCTTGGGTGGCTCTTGAGTTACCTAGTCACCTGCCATGTCCTCCCTCTTTTCTCATAAAAGAAATGGCCCTGATCTCTTTGAAGTTCACCTGTGACTAACATTCGTGCCCTCAGAATCTGGGTCTCAGAAATGGTTATCTGACCTGACTTGTCAATGAAGACATTCCTAGGGGACATTTTGTGTGTGTGTGCGTGTGTGTGTGTGTGTGTGTGTGTGTAGATGTTTGTGTGTTTGCTTATGTGTATGTGTGAAGAGTAGAGGTCAATGTTGGGTGTCTTTCTCAACATTCTTCACTTTATTTTTATTTTTGAGACAAGATCAATTATGGAACCTGGAGCTCACTGATTGGGCTAGAAGGGCTGGTCGGCAAGCCCCTGGGATTCCCGTCTTCCCCTTTTTGCTTGGTTATTGGGGAAAACTGGTCTTCATGGGAGTGCTTTTCCAGCGAGCTGTCTCTCCAGCTCCTCTATGTCTGCTGCAGACCCAGCTCATCAGTGCTGACAAGACCTTCTGGGTAACTTGCGAAACGACAGAGAGGAGGATGCAGATTAATTAAGGTTTATAAATGCATCTTGAAATTAACTTGAAAACAGTCTTTATATGAAATCTCCCACATTCTAAAACTAACACATATTCACTGTAGATAAAAATATAATATATCTAAAAGCAGGAAGCATATAAGCCACATACGAATCTGACACCAAGAGAAAACCACTGTTAATATTTTTGGTGCATATTCCCATAATTATCCTACACATAAATGTACTATTTGAATAAAAGCAGCATGCAGCACACAATACTCTACAGTTTGTTTTTAATGATCATTTAATAATTGAATATGTAAATTATCCTAGTGTGATATTGCTTATCCATATACTTATGTGTAATTAGTTCTCTGTTGGGGAGTTGCTGGTGTCACGTTAGCAAAGTAATGTTAAGTAGCCTTCTTCCAAGAAAGCTTTTTATACAGTTACACAGGGAATTTGGGTATAAGTGTCAGAACTCTGAAGACAAATGCAGTCCCTACAGATAGATAGGCCCCACCCTAAAACATCACAATTGATTTTATTTGAAAAACGTTTTTTATGTCTAGTGTATAAATGTGTGTGTGTGTGTGTGTGTGTGTACATGTGTGTACATGCATATATGCCACAGTGCGTTAGTGGAGGTCAGAGGACAGTTGGTTCTCTCCTTCCACCATGTGGGTTCCAAGAATTGAACTTAGGTCCTTAGACTTGGAAGCAAGTTCCTTTCTCCACTGAGCCATCTCACTGGCACCGCGCTCTATCTTAATTTCTATATGTACAGAGGACATTTGGGGGCTTCTAATCTTAATTTCTTGTATTCGGGCTCATGAGCAATTAGACATCTGCTGCCTTGCATTCTCAAGTACCAAGTCTTTTGTCATCTTTGTTTCCTTAGAATCTGGCTTAGAGCCGGTGAAGAGGGGGTCACCAATGGCCTGGCAGGTTGTCGTCTGCTTTCAGCCCTTGGCCACAAGCCGGCTGCAGTCATGGGTGAGAAAGCTAGTGTGGATTTCACAAGGCCTTTGTCACAAGTGCCACGTTTCCTGCAGGAAGGCTGCATTTGCCAGCACACTCCCTGTGAGCAGCCCCACTCTCAGCTCAAGGTTTGCACTGAAGAGAAAAACAAATCCATTCTCAGGAAGCAAAGCTAATCCACGAATTTCTGAACGCTAAAGATGATGGTTCTTTTTCTCCCATATCTGAGCTATATACCTCCTTCCTAATGGAGCATTCTATTTATTTGCATCATCAGAGAGAGAAAACGAGGCAGCTCTGGAAAGCACAGGGAATGGGAGAGCTCTCCAGGGACAGCTGGGTCTTGGAGGTCCCTGTGCAGGTCTGGCCTGGGACAGGGCTGCTTGGCCTCTGCAGTCTGGGGACTCAGCAATAGGGCTGTGTTATTAATTTGGTAACTCTAGGTGCTATTTATTGGGTGCTTTGGTTGGATGGCCCCAGGTTGGATGCTTTATCAAAATTGCTTTACATTCTCATCACTTTGAAAAGCAGATGACATTTCTTTTTAGTTGTGCTGAGAGGTGAAGAGAATGGAATCCGTCATCCTGCTATCAGGATCTATTCTTGCTGGCTTTAAGACCTGGGGAAAGTTGCTTGCTCATCCTTTGCTTCGTTTCTCTCCTCTGCAAAATAGGGGTGTGATACGAGGTTGGAGCCAGGCTGGCCAGACTTCCAATCAGCTTGCGGCTGAGTCAGAAAGGCCATCTCTGATTGCCTTGATTCACCTTGCCTTTTCTCTGTCGCCCTTTTGCCTGACCTCCTCCCTTCCCACGCCTTGCACTGCCCGCATCCAGCTACAGAGTGGTCTTTCAAGAGATGTTCTGTAGAACAGAAGCACATGGTGGGATGGGAGCAAGGAGAGTTTGGACCACGGGCTCTGGGAGTACAAGGGCGTTTTCTAATAGGCAAATGGCTGGCGCTATACCACATGGAGGGATATATTTGCTTGCAAGGTCCTCTTGAATATTTCTCAGAACATAGTTAAGAAAATGGCTACCTACTTTGCCCAAATTATTTGGGCTTTTGTGTGGGTTTGGAAGAAAATCACATGCCATAGTCTCCCTTCCAGCTCAGGGTCTCAATAATCTTGGCCATCCTCAGGCAGACTTGTCATTTTTGGGCCCGGGCAACAGGCAATCCAGGACTCATCTTTTCCTACATAAGCCTACATCCACCTTTGCATATGGGTAACTGTCTATTTTCTTTCCTGGAATGAGGGACTGGGGGAGAAAAGGGCCAGAAAATCATTTCAAATACCTGCAAGTTGTTTTATGATCTGGTCATGAGAAAGATTTTGGGACACCTTCCATCAGCCTCAGTTGTCATCTTTCCAGCTATGTTTGCCTTGACATTTGTTCTAAGCCCTCTGGCTTCTCGTAACACTTCTGGAGCCATCCCATATTCTCAGGGCTCGATTAGGAGTTCAGCAGGGTTTTTGTCACCACCAGAAAGACAACCAGCATCTCCAAAGAGCCAGAAGCAAACTGTCAAGATAGGGAAAAGAACTGGGGCTTTATTAATTTATTTAAGTGTTTGTTGTATGAGCATGTACACATTATTGTATGTGCATGTGTGTAGTGGTGTATATGTACATGTGTACACATGTATGTGTATGCTAGAGGCTGATGTCAGGTGTCTTCCTAAATTGCTCTTCATCTCATATTTTGAGTGCTCGCTCCTTGGCAAGATTGGCTGACTGGTGAGACTCAGGGATCCCTCTATCTTTGCCCCCTGAGTGCTGGGATTACAGGTGTATGTCATCACATCTGGCTTTTTACATGGCTGCAGGGGGTCTAGTCTTAGCTCATGGGGCAAACACTGACTAAACCAGCTCTGCAGCTGCTCCAAGCCATTACTTTAACATGTATTTGGCTTTAATTTTCCTGGGGAAGTCTATGACTGATGCGCCAGAAGAAATCTTCTCGCCACCAAGTGACTCTGTCTGTTATAACCTGTCCTTGAGCTTCAGTCCAGACATTGCAGACTAGACCTGAAACGAAGGACAAATGTGCTGACAATGTACACATTGTTTTGCCATTGTCCGACAGGGTCTTTACATGTGTAAGTCCAACTCAAATGATGCTGGAACATAAGTGGAAGATGAGTGGCGTATAAGACAGTGTGTTCATTCAGTTTTTCGGAAGAAACCTGTATCTGGGTTTTAGTTCTATCTTTTTTTTTTTTTGCAACTTTGCAAAGTGTAAAGGTTTGACCAAAGTTCTTTAGGTGTTCATGTATATTCTAGTGTAATAGTACAGAAAGTAAGTGCCTAGCGCACTGGCTCAATTTTGCTGTAGGTGGGTAGAGATGCCAGGAATCTGTTATCCAATGACAAAATAGCTCTTCAGACAGGTTAGCAGGATAAGAGCCCTGGACCTGTGGGTCCAGGAAACCTCCACGGTGGTTTGGGATGGTTCTTCAGGGAGGGGTCAGCTAGCATCCCTGTGGGGAAAGCAGGGTGGCAGGAGGCGTTAGTGCGTGAGCGAAGAGAGGTAAACTGCTCAGAGTGGTTGCAGTCGTGGTTTTCCTTTCCACATATTTATGGTTGTTCTCAGAGAGATTAGAGGGCAAAGAAACCCACATTTTTAGGAATGAATGGAATTTTTAAAAAATTCATTCTCCTTGAAGGGACATTAAAAATTAACTCTTGGACTCACTAGGTCAGTCTTGTGAAAGTAGACCTGCCTGTGTGGCCAGAGCTGACCTCTGAAAACACTGAGTGCTACTGTTACGTTGGTCCTGGGCTCTTCCCCTCCACGCCTTCTAAATGCAACATTTATAGTTTGCTGATAAACAGCAACATGGTTTTCCATTCAGAACTGGCTGAGTAACACCCCTAATAGACACCAATAAGAATTTGATGTTAATACAATACAATATTAATAAAATATAATATAGGTGAGTGAATCAGTGTTCTCCTGAGGGATAAAATTTCTATTTTAAACAGAGATTTCATATTCATTTACATATTACCATTTACATATATTAAGTGCAGGTAAATCAAATCATATATGCTCACATTAGGGCCTGTATGTGGCCATATAAATACATGCAAATATATATAACATTCAAACACCACACTACATTAATATATGTGGATGTATCACATAATTTACACATGAAGAGAGATTTACTTGAACATTCTTGAGAATTCTTGTTTATTTGTTGCTTTATGTGCCTGTATGTGTCTGAGCATGTGTGTGCACTTGTGTGCATATGTTGTGTGAGTGCCTGTGTGTGCGCACAGCTGGAACTCAGAAGAGAGTGTTGGGGTCTTTTGTAATCACTCGCTGCCTAATACTTTGAGCGAAGGTTTCTTCTGGAGCCTAGGACTTCTGTCAAGGCTAGGCTGGAATAGAGGAGGCTTCAGCTGTTCTGTGTCTACCTCCCCTTGGAGCTGGGGTTATAGCTTTTGCTGGGATGCCAGGCATCTTAGGGAATTGGAGTCTGAACTCCAGTCTGGTTGTAGAGCAAGCTCTCTCAACAGATGAGCCATCTCTTTAGTATGTTATTTAAACATTTTAAGGAAGCAGCTTATGCCAGCTCAGGTGTTGGGTTTGGCAGGCCTGATCCTCAAGAAGTATGAGCTTGAAGACTTGAGTCCAAGGACAAGCTGGGCACAGACTTTCTTCTTCTCCAGGGACTTCAGGGCATCCTCTTATGCTTGCTGCCGATTGAGGGACTCCAACCACACTATAGAGAGCAATTGACTCCAACTTACTTAAATGTTAATAATATTTAAACATTATTTTTTTTTACTGCTGTCTAGACTGGTGTTTGACCAAGTCACTGGGCACTACACCCTAGCCATGCGACATATAACATTAACCATCACCCTGAACAAGGGTAGATCAGTGCCTACTTTTACATAAGAACTTTAGAGTTCAGAACCCCCTTACAGTCTCCAGGCTTCAAATGAGAGTAGGAAAGGGGTGAAGATTTCCTAACTTCTCATCCACAGCCTCTGTGGTAGTGAGAGAAGAGTTCTGCTCCACTCTCCTTCTCTCTCTCTTCCTCTTTCCTCCAGTAGAGAAGTTGGTTGTCTCCACTTTCTTGGAAGAGTATGCATAGGGTCATGGGAAAGTCCATGGGCTAATGACCTGGTGTCTCTAGGTTCCATCCACTGTGGTTTCTTTAGCTTTGTTCTGTTCTTTGGCTATGGCTATAAGCAGGATGCAGTGTAGCTTTGGCAGAGCAAGCAGCTTGCACCCTCCTCTTCTGTCCCTTAGTTGTGTAGGGCACTCTCCTCTGTGAGACTGATTGAAATCAATGGTTCATAGCACCAATGGATGGAAACAGGAAACACACATCCTTGTCATTATGCTGCCCGCTGCCCAGTCCAGCCTTGCTGGCTTGCTCCATCAGAGTGTAGTTTTCTTCCTTCCTGTCTCTACTGAAGAAGAAGTCATGATAGATTTTGTCCCCTTTCTCCTGGCCTCCATCTTACACCTTTATGCTGTGATCTCAGGGATAGTTCTGGATTTCTGTGTGCAGTGGGAAGGCCACACTGGCTCACTCAGGGATTGGCTGCTTATTGAGAGCAGGGCCGTTGAGAATCTAACGCTCCTGGATTACAGCTAACTTTTCCTGTCATACCCTGTAGCTTTCAGTTCCTGGTTCATACAATTGTTCCATTTATGTAACTGTTTATTGCAGGATCAAGAGGTTTATTATAATTTTTCTGTACTATTTTTTTAAATCATTGCCCTAAGCTACCACATTAGGGTTGAAAAATACCGGTTTTAAAATTTTATATTGTCTATTTATATCTATGTTTCACTATCTATATGTAATATCTATATGTTATCCACCTGTCTATCTATCTATCTATCTATCTATCTATCTATCTATCTATCTATCTATCTATCTATCTATCTTTCAGCTCTCTACCTAATATCTATCTACTTACCATCTATTTACATGTATATTTTCATCAATTGTCTCTATTACCTATCATAAATAACTCTCCTCTTACATGTTCCAACAAATCTAATAAACCTCTATCAACAATTTCTACAAATGCTTTGGCTTATCAAAGAATTAATGTATCAGACTTTAATAACCCCTAAAATTTCTCTCTTACAAGTCCTCCTTCTTCACCCAAATGGGCTTCTTTCCAGCCTGCTACCCTGATGATGCTACCCAGCACTTCTCAGATAGCAGGTGTGTGTGTGTATTTGTGTTATCTGTTGGAGCCATAGTTTGGCTGCATCCCCACCTCTCATCAAATACAGGACATAACCTCCTTTCTTCTCTTGCTTTATTGAAAAAAAAAAAACTGCCCCCCAGCAGGGTGCCTCCTTGTTGTAATATATAAAATTAATCCTACCTTTACATTTTTATTGCTTGCCTGGAAATTGCATTTTATGCCAAAAATTTTTCAAATTGTGAATGTGTTTTTATCTTTCTATTGTCATTTAGAAGTCAAATACCAGTCTAATTTCCAATGTAGCTATTCTTAACAAGCATTGTCTGGAACTTTCTAGGATAATGTTTTGCCTAATGTTTTATAATTCCACAATGGTGATCGTGCATTGTCTCCACTCCCCATTCATTTCTTGTGCTCTTGTCGAACTCTCCAGTCTGGCCCTTAGTACTGCAGCTGATAATGTTTTCTCCACATTATTTTTGGCCATTTCAACCATTCCACTCTCCTTGTTCTCCTTGAAATGCCTACTAGTTTCACACCAGCCCCCCCCGCCCATTTATGTTCTGCTTGTCTTATCTTTTAGACCTGGTTTTCCTCTATCTTCTGGTATAATGTTGCTTCTGGAAGGATGTCTTTACTTATTATCTCATTCTTTCTTTGAATATTCTCTTCCCACTGTCATAAGCATTTCCCCCCACATATCCAAAGGCTGTTTCTTGCTTTTGGAATGCTTCTTTTATACATCTCTTATTTTCTAATAAGCACAACTTTGTTTTCTTATCTCACTACTTCAGATAGTAGTAATAGTGCCGGGGTTTTATCCCCCTTCTTCTGTATTTTTTGATTTCAAGCTACAGGTTGAGTTTGAATGTTTTCCATGTGCCTTTGGCCTGTGTCTGGGCTAAAAGTGTGATGGACACCCAAAGCATTCTCTTCTCACGAGGGACCACTAGCCAAAGTGATCTGAAGACCAAGGCTTGTGAGCACATAGAAGACACTGGCACATGTTACATCTGCTCAGGTTCCGTCGCTGAAGAATGATGTGGCTAAGCTCAAGTCAGGCGTAGGATTCTCCCCGTCCTGTTTGCTTCTCTGTTGCCGTGTAAACACCAGACCAAAAGCAATTTAGGGAAGGAAAGGGTTTATTTGGTTTCTACTTCCAGGTCACAGTCCAGCACTGAGGAAAGTCAGGGCAAGAATTCAAGCTGGGGCTGATGCAGAGTCACGGAGAATGATGCGCCAGTGGCTTGCCTACAAATTTATGCTCAGCTATCTTCTTTAGCTTGGCTACTGCTCAGCAAAGACCGCCTTCCAGGTAATGGTATGGCCCACAGTGGGATGAACCCTTCTGTCTTAATCAACAAGTAGGTTGGTTCCTCTCAGATATGGCCACAGGCCAATCTAACCTGGGCAGTCCCCAAATTGAGACTCCCTCAGATGATTCTAGGGTGCATCAAATTGGTAACTGAAGCTAACTAGGACACACACCAAGGTGGTGAGCGTGCTGGTCAGTGATAACATAGCCACATGCACATGCTCATACAAACATGCACTACACACACACACATTGTCACATACGCAGAGCCACATATTCATGAACATATATATATATACATATATATATACACACATTGTTAGATGCACACTCTGTCAAACATAGATAAACATGCATGTTGTCATACACACTGTCACATACACACACACACTGATGTCACACACATGCCATTGCATACACATGCTATTGCACATAAATGTGGTTCACAAAACATACATATCTATACATGATGTAGGAAGTCCTTCTGTGTATGTGTTGCTTTTATTGGTTAATGAATAAAGAAACTGCCTTGGCCTGTTGATAGGACAGAGTAGAACTAGGCGGGAAAAACTAAACTGAATGCTGGGAGAAAAAAGGCGGGGTCAGGAGAAGCCATGTAGCCCCACCCCACTGAAGATAAATACTGGGGATGGAACTTTACCCAGTAAGCCACAGCCACATGGAGATACACAGATTAATGGAGAGGGTTAGTTCAGGATATAAGAGTAAGCCAGAAATATGCTTAAGCTATTGGCCAAACAGTATTGCAACTAATATAGCTTCTGTGTGATTATTTTGGGAGGCTGGGAGGCTGGGAAATGAACAAACAGCCTCCTACAACATATGCATACATATCTGTAAGTCTTTAGTTTTAAGGATTAAATAAGTATATATCTGGCAGAGTTGAGTCATGAGTAAAGACTTACTTATATTGTTTGTGAAAGGACCAAAGAGAATAAACAACATTTGCATTTTAAATCCATGGTATATATAGTGGTGAGTTTTATTCTTATTTTACAAGAGATTTACTTTTGTGTGTATGTTTGTCTATGTGCATGTATGTGCATATGAGTGCAGGTGCCCATGGAGGCATGAAAAGAGTATTAGGTCCCTGGAACTGGAGTTATAGGTAGTTGTGAGTTGCATGATATTTGTGCTGGGCAATGAACTCAGTTCCTCTGCAAGAGCAGTGTATGCTCTTAAGTGCTAAGCCGTTCCTGCAGCCACAAGATCTTATTCTTCGTCAGAGTTCAGGAAATGGAGCACTTGGGCATCCCTTCTTATTGCTGATCAAACATGCCATGATTCCCTTCCCTTTTGGAATTCAGCTTCTGTTCATGGGGCTCCTGACCTTTTGTTCTATAGCTCCGTTCACTGAACTTACTGCAGAGTCAGTTTCATTGCTGGGTTTGCTGTTTTCCTTCAATAAACATGAGCAGAAGCCAGTGAACCCATTTGTGGAAAGACCTGCTGGGGCTCTTGTAGGTGGCATGGCGGGGAGATACCAAGCCAGTTGTTTGCCTCTGGAGGTCTCATTGGAAAGCCTGGCCCAGATCACATGTGGAAACATGTCTGGTGGTCTCATCCTCCCCTCAGCCACCTATACACTGCGTGTTTTGGCACCATGTACTAGCTTCCAGGCAGAGGCCCATAGGACAGCATGGTTGGGTTTTGTAGGTTAGGAATGGCATGTGTGGTGGGAAGCTTTTGCACTCTCCAAAAACCTACATAGGCAGTCCCACTGATTTTAATTTTATGAACTCTCAGTGGAAACAAGGTACCCTGTGTCTCATTTTGGAATAAAGATTCTAGAGTTACATGGCTTATACTTTGGATTCCACCTAAAAAAAAAAGTGAAAAACTTAAAAAGTACATCTTCAAAACTTTTCTGTTAGTAGAAATGTAGAAATGGTTCTGTGTGTATGTGGTATAAAACTGTTGGTACCATGCTATGGCTTTGATCTCTTGGGGAGGAAAAATTACCACACACACACACACACACACACACACACACCCCATGCATGCACACAACACACACACATACCATGCACACAGAGATGTATATGTGTACACACACAGGGAAGAAAGGAGGAAATGAGGGAAGAGAGAGAGAGAGAGAGAGATTCCCACTTTGTGGGCTAAGGGAACATACCAGAGTTTATGAGTGTTGGGATTCAATTCTAGGAAACCTTGTCTTCTGGCATCTACCAATATAGCCTCTGGAATTTATTATGCGCCCTCAATGTCTCTCTGACCAGCCCTTCTCCCCTGTTTCCACAGTTACTAGTTTAATATTAGCCCCTATCGTCTTACACCTGTATTATAGACAGTCATTCCCTTGTCTCTCTGGTTCCAATCATCCCCAGTTTCAGCATCCATCCTGTCTGACAGCAGAAGATGAAGTCATCACTCTGTCTATGTCACCCCCTTCTCACCTGTTAAAGAACTCAACTGCATTATTGACTTAAAAGACATTAGCTACATACAATTGCTGTCCTTTGAAGGGGAAAGGCAAGCTAAGTCTATGTATCAGAATCATTTGGAGAGATAGCAAGACAAGCAGACTCCTCACACTTTTTGGCTGAGGAGGCCATATCATATATTTGTATATAATGTTTATTATTACCATACTCAGAAAATAGCTTTAAGGCTATAAATTAATCCCTATTGATGTTTCTTGAAGATGAAATTGTCTTCAAACTTACCTAATAAGTTGGACAACTTTAAAACATTTACAGATTCTTATTAGAAGCCAGGAATGCCTACCCTTATTTCCTTCCTTCTGTCCTTCCTTCCTTTCCTTCTTCTTTCTTTTCTGTCTGTCTGTTGTCTGTTTTTGTTTATTTTTTTGATGCTATTTTTCTATTTTTGAGCTGGATGCTGCATATCTTGAAATATTAATGGCAAATATTCCACATAATATGTAGTGTTACCCTCTTTTATTTTTCAATTTTTCATTCATTATGCCATTTTCATGGTATATACCACTTCAAAATATTTTATTGATGTACTTCAGCCATGCCTATGGTTATTGAGCCATGGTTATTGAACCTCAATACAGCATTTATATAACTGTATTTAAGGATACTGGACCCTTGATAAATATGTAGCAAGTTGAATTCCTCCACTAGTTATATAATATATTATTTGTGACAGGGTCTCACTGTGTAGCTTATTATAGAATCAAATTCATAATCCTCCTGCTTCAAGGCCCTGAGTACTGGGCTTATAGTTATGCATAAATAGCCCATCTCCCCATCCGTGAAACCTTAATAAACAGACAAGGAAAGTCATTGGAAAGAGGCTGACATAGCTGGGAGTTAGAAGTCATCAGAGCCTACTTCAGGGAACTTTGGTCACCAGGGTTTGCTTCCCACTTTCTGAGGCCACATCAATACTAAAGAAATGACACTGGACCCAGGGCTCAGCTCATAGCACATGACCAATACACACCAGATGGAGAAGTGAGTTCGGGAGGACACATGTGAATGATGCTATTACATGATCTCTATTTCTTATGAACCCTGAATATGATTTCTTCAATAGTATTTTACTAGAGAAAAGTCAGGTCCCAAACCCTGCTTTAAGTAATAGTCAATCACTTTAATCATCGAATAAAGTAATTTTGTTCTAGTAGGTTTTCTATGACTGTGCTTTTGAGCAAGGAACTGGTATCGTTAGAGGTGAGAGGTCTCTCTGTAGTCCTGGGAAAGCGCAGGTTCTCTGAGTTCGTCTCATCTTGAAAACAGGACTCAGGTGTGGAATGGACAGGTGTGAAGCAAACAAAAGCCACAGTTTTACCCATCTCTGGCTTGCAGACACAAATAAGTACTTTCCCCCCAAGCCCATGACACGTGTCTTTCCGCATGTGCACTCAGGTAAGGTGTTTGCCCAGCTAAGCTCCAGGGCCATACCATGGTAGGTCCTAGTTGCAGGAGAACCTAAGACGGTTCAGAGAGGGAATGTGCGGAGAATGACGTATGACATTTTGGCCCAAGGAAGCCAGAGACTAGAAACATTATCCTGGCTGGAAAGGGCAGCTTCCGGGAAGAAGATGATACTTGACGTGGGTTGTGAAGGAAGATGGTGCATCTGAGAGGGTATGATGGCAGACAAGACAGGCGTGCGTGTAGGGGAAACGCAGAGCAATTGCGGAGGAGATGGTGCCTGAGACGGAACACGGAAACGGGTCTTCAAGGTGGGTCCATTTGGCCTGGTAGCTGGACTGCAGGGCACCAGTGTTGTGGGTTGCAATGGGGCTAGAGTGTTAAGAAGCTCTTGAAGTCCTAGGTGGGAAACAATCCTTAAATTAAGATGCAGCAGGGACAATAGGAAGAAGCCTGTTTATTGAAGAGATATTGATTTGAAAAAAATTCAGTGAGTTGATGATGGCAACAGAGGAGCCTGGAGAGATGAGGTCTTAAAGATGATGAGGTTTTGTTATGAACAGAATGACACAGAACACCAGCTACTTTCAAAACAGTTGTTTGGACAACAATAATCAGAGGCATCATTTTTCATCTTGTTTTATGTATGTCTGTCTGTGTGAGGAAATGCTCTGTGTGTGTGTGTGTGTGTGTGTGTGTGTGTGTGTGTGTGTACTTGTGCACCCAGAGGCTAGAAGAGGGTGTTGGATCCCAGGCAACTGTTAGTCACATGATGTGGATGCTGAGACCCAAAATCAAGTCCTCTGGAAAAAAGTGCCCTCTCAGCCCCGTCTCTCAGCCCCATCTTTTCATTTATCTTTCTGTTTTCGCCACCAGCAGCTATTTTACTCTATTCATAAAGGATGACAGTAAAGGGGTCTTTGCTATTTGTATGTCTAGTACATAGCAATGCAGCATTTTGTGTATATGAAGGTTTTAAATAAAAAAAAATTATTGGCGTGTGACTGTGAACCAGCCCTGTGCTTGGGAACTATGTAATCTTATTTGATCTTACTTTGTTGTTGGGTATTCCTCCATTTGTTTAGACAAACCATGTGTCGAGCACTTGGCATCCCACTGGGCTGAATCTGAGGCTAGCAGTTTATGCCACAGGCTAGCCCGCATCATCTCTGTGTGTTTGCAGGTTATGCCACAGGCTAGCCCACATCATCTCTGTGTGTTCAGGAAGATGCTGCCATATAATACGGCTCTTTAGGGAACCAGTCAGCAGTGCAGTAGCAGGATGGTTTTGTGGAGGAGGTCGGGTCCTGCACTGTAAAAATTACCACCTTAGAAGGGATGAACAAGATGTCCCCGAGGGCGAAGAGCTTACTGCACAAGCATAAGGACAGCCCAGGTTCAGATCGCCAGCATCCAGGTACAGCTGACATGGTAGTGCACATCTGGAATTCCATCACTGCCACAGCAAGATGGGAGGTGGAGACAGGGAAAGGCCCTGAAGCTCCCAGGAAGGGTATCCTGGAGAATGCGACAGCAGACACTGAAAGACCCCGCCATTCAAAGTGAAAGGTGAAGCCCAATGCTTGACCTGGTCCTTTGACCTTCACAGATGTGTCCACACTCAAGTGAGCAAGGACACGTGCACACGTGTGTGCCCACACATACGCACACAGAAAAATAAAAATAAAGAAAGATACAGTGTTGTGTAAAAAAGCAAAATTTCAAATAAAAATTTAGAAGATGCTGAGAGTTTGAGTCTGTGGAATGCCTGTTAAGGTGTCCTGAGCAAGTCCTCCCTGTCTCCTCTCACAGCTGCACTCCGAAGAGAGATCTGTGTCTCTTCGCTGGCTTCAGTGACTGCTCAGTGTCCTGTCCAACAGCACGATCTCTTATTAAAGTCATTGGTGCCTCCTAACCTGCTGTGTCTAGCCAGTGTCTCAGTTCTGGAGTGTCTACTTCTCTGTAGTGGCCGCTTAACCTACTCATGTTCTCTGCACAAAGTCCTCTGCCCATCATCGTCGTTGTCGTCCCTATATTATTATTTTTATAGAATGAAAAACATGTAGACAATATTCTTTAGCACAGAAACAGAGCTGAGCACCAAGCCTAAGGCACACAGACACGAACACATTTCTGCCAAGACGCCTTTGCCATTTTCTTTCTCCGTGTGAAAAATGAGGATCGTAGTGTTAGCCTGACTTAGCAGATGGGATGATGTCTAATGAATGGATTGCTCTAAAGAGGGACCAGAACGTATGAGGTGCTAAATAATATTGTGCAAGTGGAGATTAAGCCTGACCAAGTGATTTATGAGACCGGTCTAGCAAGTGATATCATTGGCTCCAGGGAGTAGAGCTGCGTTGGTTTATAAGATCACTTGAACTTGAGACAATTGAGTTGTGGATGTTTGTTGTTGTTTTAATGACAGAGGCCCAGTGTATCTTTTCAGCTTCCAAACTTTGCAACATGGTATCCATTAGGCCTACAACTCCATCAAAAGCAAAGGCGGCTGTAAAAATATGGTGGTTAGAGGGAGGGAAGTAAGGAGACGCTACCATAGGCTTTTTACTGCATAGCATCCTTGACGCTGTGCTTCACCCCAGGCTGAGCTTCCTTTCATGATATCTATATCATACACCCCCAGCTTGTGAGTTTTTTTTCTCTCTGCAGCCACATTAAACTCCACATGGGACCTCCAACCCTGCTGAAGTCTCTCTGTTTCTATTGCCATCAAAAACCTTAAAGATTCTGCAGTCAAGGAAGAATCAATTTAGTATTTCGCAGAACAGAATGCCAAATATACAGCCTTTTAGTAGCTATGGTATCAGTACGTCATGGTTTAAAAGTTAGAAGTTGGGGCTGAGTCTGGGCTCCTCACTGACTTTTCTGTTTGAGGTACACGTGAGTCTACCATGCGCTCTGGAGGTACCAGCTGGAGTAAGAAAGCCTCACCTCAGTCAACCTCATTAGCCATGTGCACTGTTTAACTTATTATAGACACAGCACTCCACTGTTGTGCTAGAACTTAACAGAGCTTTGGGTTTTTATTTAATTTTCACTTTGCTACAAAATATTATAGAAGCTGACTTGGACTCAGTGCTGTAACAGCAACATTGAACGTGTGAGTGTCAGATTATTAGACAGTGACTGATGATGCCTGGTGCATAATTACCTGTGTTAAACGATAGTCTGCTGCACAGTTGTGGCCGCCAAAGCCTTCTCACACTGCCGAGCTCCAACTCGCTGGGTGCTACCCTGGGATTAGTTGTCATATCATCTGGAAATTGAGTAACATCATGTGGCAGTAATTTATTTTAGTTTAGTTTTTTACACAAAAAGTTTATGTTACTCTAACATTCTCTGAGATCAAATTTTAGAACTCTTAAGAACCTAGAAAAGGTGATAAATACCTGTGGTTATTGTCTTGTTCCCGGAGGGGAGAACACATTACACACATGGGGAGAGGGGGTGGATCTTTTTCCATTAGGAAAGCTATTGGTTTGGATCCATAAACGTTTAGACTTGCTTCCCTGGACAGCCAGACTCAAACTGAGCTTGACTTTATCTATCCATTTAGGTGAAAACATTAAGAAATTAGATTCTATTCTTTCCAGAGACTTGCTTCATAGGACTTATATTTTTGGTATAAAGCAGCTTGTTTATAAGACTTTTTGGATATTTTCTTTTGTATTTGAGATGGGTTTTACTGGGTTTCTCAGACTGACCCTGAACTCCTGAACTCAAGCCATCCTCCTGCCTCAGCTTGCGGAGTAGCTTGGACTCAGGTGTATTCCATCATAGCTAATTGACTTAGTTACTTGTGTGGTTGTAACAAAACTCTCTGACAAGTTCCCTTTAGAGGAAGGGAGGGTTTATTTTGGCTCACAGCTTGAGGGCTCAGTCTGTCACAGTGGGGATGTCACCGTGGCAGGGGTGTGAGGTCACACTGCACCCACAGTCTGAGAGCAATGAACACTGGTGCTCAGTTCACTTTTTCCCTTTTTGCTCAGTCTAGGATCCCAGCCCATGGAATGTTGTAGCCCAGTTCAAGACAATCAAGATACCTCACGCTGTGCCGACAAGCTCCTCTTTGGTGAGTCTGGTTACCATCAAGCTACCAATCAATATTAACCTACACCCCAACTTTTATTGTTTGTAGTAAATGTTGTTTTTATCCTCTGATATTTTTCTGTTTTCTCTTAAGAGGCTATTCTCTCGTGAAATACATTTAATTAAGTCATTTGTTCATGTGATGGTATTTAAGAATAGCCACGAGGCTGTGGTACACTGGCAAGGTTGTGAAGGGTAATTTCTGGGTATGTACATTACTATCTGGTGGGGTGTCACTGGGCAGACTGAGGAACGGTAAGTGGGACTGTCTCTGCAGATTCCTTTGTGCCAGCTCCAACCTGCCATACTCCTTAGAAAAACACGTGTGTATCTTAGCACCAAGTGAAGAAGGGAAACAGCCAGCTAAGCTGCCTAAAAAGCTAAAGTGATTTTATTTATTTATTTATTTTAGTTCACATAAGAAATTGGAGTTCTAATCGACTAACGTAGTGAGAAAAGCCTTGATATTGTAGCTGGTTGAAATTTGAACAATGGAAGCATAATTTTTATGTTGTGTTAGCTCATCCTTTTCAATCACGTGATTGAGCGTTTGGGAACATATAGAAATGACACCATACATGTTCATCCTTATATGTAAACTGCTGGCCAGTGAGCACTTAGGGTCTTGACACATAATAGGTTTAGAGCTGTCGTGTGGGAACCAGAGCCATTCCGATCACCTCAGTACATCTTCACAACTGGAAAGAACAGTCTATTAAAGTTTAAGGGCTAAGCTTTAGACTCCTACATCCCGCTGTGCTGCTAGAGTTTGCATCCATAGGCCAAAAGTCAAGTAATGTCCCAAGGGAAATAGCTAATGGGGAGTTGATGGATTAGCATAATCCAGCCCCACTCCTGGAAAAAAAATTCAAGGATAGACCCTATGGATGAGAGTTCAACAGGATTTTCATTGTCACATGTATGCATGCATATATTTTAATTTTGCCATTTCTTCCAAAAACTGGTACTGAAAATTCATTTTAGGAAATATGTTTAGAACATTAAAATTTAAAGAACAGGAAAAAAAGAGAATCAATCACAATCTCGCCATGAAGAAGTTGTTCCCTTTCTTTTGGCATTGTTCCCTTGTATATTTTTAAAGGCATTTGAACAAGTTGTTGAACTCGTATGTGGATTTTTACTTTTGAATTTTATTTGCAGTGAACATCATCCCCAAACTATTTCCCTGAGTAATAAAAATTCATTCTCACCCTATCCATCAGACTCATCTTCAATATGGGCCCTCATTTTCCTAAACCACCTTTAATTTAGGCATCTGAGTGTCTCTTTTTCCTTTTGTCATAAATAGTGCTAAGGGGTCATGCTGTTGACTCCTTAGGCCGCAGTTCTACCTCCCTTCAGCAGAGGAGACACCACCTCTGAGCAACATTGCATCTCAAGATTACAGTGTTTGGACTTTGCTCATTTCGCAGGCTAAAATGTATCCTTTTAACTTACCTTCAGAGTACTAGTGATGCTGCGTGTTTTTTTTTTTTTCTGTAAGCCATCTTCATTCTTTGGCTATGAGTTATCTGTCCATCCTTTTGCCTGTTGAGTAGTGTTTTACACATAGCCTTAATTGATCTATTCTTTGAAAATTTCACACGCATATGTGGTACATTCTGGTTTCTTTAGCTGCCGTTTCTTATCTCCCTCTCACCCCTGAGCGTGATGGGTTCTGCACATGGTGAGAGTACACACTCATCTCCCAGATGCAAAGCACATACTTCCCTCAATTTATTGTGTTTTAAAATCGCAGCTGGTATATTCTTATGACATATGAGAGTAACGATGTTTATTAAGGTCAGATTTCTTTATGGTTCCCCTTTGCAATTTCTACCCTTGGATTTGAGTGTAACAAGTTACTCTTCCTCTCAGGCCACATACTGACATGCCTCCTTTTGCCTTTTCTATTTTCATTTCTAAAGAATGTTTAATTCCTCATGCTGTTTGATATAAACTGAGGTGCAGAGATATAGTTTAAGGGTGCAGATCATTTCAATTATCTCTAGCAAATTATCCTAAGACCGGTTATAGGATAATGTTTTTATTTTCCTTTCATTTGTGAGGTGCTAGCTTTGGCACTTGTAACCTTATAGTAAAGCTTGTTCTGAAGTTTTGATTTTGTTCCATCTTTCAGTCTAGATTTGCTGTCATTTAATGACCACAGGCATATCATTCTAATAATTTTAATTGCCATTCACCCCATTATCACCTTTATTTGAAAGTTAGTTGACCTAATGGTCAATTTTTCCAAACGACTTTAAAATCATCTAAAAATAAATGACAACATATTCTGTTTTGATTTTGATACTTGTTGGAATTATTGATTAGTTTTGAGAAAATTATCATCCTGACACCACTTCAGCATAAATGCTAGTAAAGTCGCTTAAAACCTGATATTAAGGGAATCTGAAGTTGGGAGATGGAAGGAGCCCAGAGCATTTTAGAACAGCTTCGCCAAATTGAACTCAGCTGGAAATCATTGATTCACGCTTGTCAGCCTCCTAGGGGAATTGGATGATCAGGAGGACTGTGATTGTTTATACCTTTTTTTTTCCCACTTTAGGAGTTTATTAAGAGAGAGAAAGATGTGCGCAGGCCTGAGGAAGTTGATGCAGAGGCAGAGCATGGAGCAGGCTTGTCCAGCTTTTAAAGGCTACCTAAGACATGTGCACAGGAACTTACACATAGACACAAGGGCTTATGTAGCTGTGTCATGTTTAGGTGACATGACCATGCTACACATAGGTCACATAGGGCTTGAGGACCCTGGGTGGCTATGTAAATTGCCTGAGCGCTTATTGGCGCATGCATGGCCCTGGAACCTGGACGCGCCAGCCAGAGTGCTGGGTGATGGAAACCATAACATTCCAACCTTTTATTATAAAAATTTGGGGGTGTTAGGGGTCGCCAATGGGTGGGAATGGGGTGTGGGGTCTCTCGGAGCTACTTCCTGCTGGCTTGTGGGTATTGAAGAGTTGGGGTGCTTGACCACATTCTGGGGTAACTGGTTACTTCTGTGATTCCTGGACTCTGTTAAACTCTCTGGCTGGCAGCTTGGACCTGGCGAGGCAAAAGATTATGTTTAGAAAAATCTTAGCTCCTGGTGCTTCAGGGAAGAGGGTCCCCAGATGGAAGATGGAGGGGGATTTGCCAGGGCTTCTGAGACGGAGGAGGGAGTTTCCCAGAGGTCCTGAGACAAGGAGTGATACTCATCTTGGGCGACCAGGGAAGAATTAAATGATACTTATCCTGGGCGAGTTTGGTCTGTTTAGATGGGTTCAATTTGGGTTCATTGTTGATACCTTTTTTTTTTTTAGAACAATTCTAAGACATGCATTTTTAAAGTGAGAGTATCAAGATACCTAAAGCACAAAATCCACATGTGCACACACGCACACAGGGGACCAGACTCTGCAAACACCCAGTGATTTTCATTTCCTTTACCGTGGAAATTTATAAACTGTACTTATTCTCTGCCTCGTCCTTTGGAGAAGCAAATTGTTCAATTTTATTTTTTCCCTTCCCATTGCAGATACAGTTCACTTACAAAGCCCCAACTTTTTAATACTGCGAAGAATGCCTTAGATTTTATAAGCAGGAGGTCTGTCAAGCAAATTGCCCTTGGCAGGAAAGCAGATCATATATCTTGGGCTTATCTACCTCTTCAGACTGCACACAGCCTGGATTGCCCTGGGGTGCATGCCGGGCTCTGCAGACCGCCCTGTGCTGTCTAGGCTGGGGCCGCCTGGCCCTAAACTGTTGAGGAGTCTCTGTGCAGCCTGTGGTTTAGGAAGCTCGGCTCCTCCCCACCAGGGATGACTTTCTGCTGCGATTTTCAAACTGCCTACTACTGTTTATTTGGAATCTAAACATCTGGGAAGGTTTAAACCCAATTTGTTGAGGGCACAGTCTGTGCTCTGATTTAATGCACACGAGGCATACAACATGTAAACACGTTGATAGCAGGATTTATTAAAATGTAGCTATTGCCATATAATCTGGAACCGAGGTGATTTAGCTCGGTTTTGGTGGTACCTTGTGTAATGGAGTATGAGGTTAGTGAGAGACGAAAATGTTTCTGGTATAATTCTGGCTTTTTGCAAGTGAAGAGCTTGGGTCAGAGGAACCTTGCTTTTCTAGGAGCCTTGCTTTTCCATGCCCATGTACCAGTTGGTGGCAAAGCTGGGCACAGGAGGGGAACCCACTTTGTGATGTCACCCATGCTGTGTGGACACAGACTTTGCTAATGAGGAATCAAGGTGGTACAGTGGTTAGGGAGTTTTGGAGAAGCCTGGCTCATGTATGTAATCCCAGCTGCTCTGGAAGCTGAAGCAGGAGGGCCACTGAGATGAGGACAGCCTGGGCAGTTAGTATAGGGGCATCAATTTCAAAGCAAAATGAATAGATCAATCAACCAGTCATCAATCAGCAATAAGGGCTGGGAATATGAGGAAGCGCAGACTAGCGGTAAAGGCCTTGGCTCCCGTATATGAGTCCCAAGTTGAATCATCAGTCCTGGTAGGGGAGAAAGAGTGTGCTAGGAATAAAAAAAGCCTTCAGCGGCTGCTGAAGACACTAAAGGCATGATTATCTGTCAGTCATGAAGCTCAGCCCCTGGATGTCTGAGATAAGCAGATGCCAAGGCACATGGGGAAACTGTTCTGCATTTCCTCTTAGGTTTTGGAAATCATCTTTTACATTTGTTGGAAAGTACTGACTAGAAATACATGCTTTGATTTAGGCTCCCAATGGAAACACCAGCTCTTGGAGATATTCTTGGCTTCAATATATAAACGTCAGACTTCATTCGTTTCCTTCATCTCACTGATCAGTTCCACAGATCTGTTGTTATTAAAACTGGGGACAAACAAAACAGGTCCAAAATCTCTGTCTGTGTTTTCTAGAACTTTCTCATTCTGCTCTAGCTTCTGTCATAACCTTAACTTCAACAACTTCAGTTCTCATTCATCTTTGACAGGAACCCTAGATCTGATTAACTCAATTCTAACGTTTTAGAATTTCTTAAAAGTGGCTAGTTCTGGCTTCTGTAGGTTTTTTTTTTTTTTTTTTTTACCAAGGTTGTCCCTTTTCTTGGTAACTCCAGCCAAATACCTTATTCTCACAGATGACTTCTGCCTTGTCTCTTGGCCTTCAGTGTTTAGGGCCTTCACAGCCATGACCACCACACGTGTATTCTTGTATCATTTGAACTTGGTTCTCCAGCTGAATTGCGAGCCCAGGGAAGGTGGTAAGGATGGGGTTTTCCTCCTAAGTATCCTCAAGACTAATAGGCTACAGAAGGGACTTGAATAAACTGAAAAAGAAAATATCAGTCAAATATCTAGGGATGGAGAGTCAAGCTGAGATGCCAGTTCCAGCTCTTGCCACAGACCAGTCCATCATGGCTCCCTCCCTGCTCATTCTTACCCTACAAGTAAGGGCTGCCTTAGGTTGTTCCAGCTTCTCTGGCTGTATTTCATGGTTTCTTTCTCCTGAATGACTTCAATTCTCTTTCAATCATAGAGACTTTTGTTTGATATATATGTATATCGGTATCTACACAACTATCTCTCAGTATATATGTTTTCCCCTTCAAATAGTCTCAGGTATTTACTTTCAAGATCTATAATGATGATTATGAAAATAATAAATTAGACAGACAGGCAGAGTTGAGTAAAAAGTCTGCCAGAGGCAAAGTAGAATATCTCTTCTCCAAACTTGTAATTCCTAATGACTTCTCTCTTCCATAACTTGTCACCTCACATTGTCAAGCACTGAGCTTGTGCTCTCTTCTGCCATTAGTCTACGAGGCCAGCTTTGCACATGTGCATGCATGGCATTAGTAACACAGTGTCTCATATGCAGCAAAGCCACAAGAACTGGGAGTGGGATAGTAAAGAAATTTGAGATTTTCCTATGCAGTTTGTAATAAGTGAGATCAGTTTTACCCTTTTAAATTTCTCTCTCTCTGAGTGTGTGTGTGTGTGTGTGTGTGTATGTGTATATTCACGTGTGTGTATTGTATGGGTATGTGAACATGTCTCTGTGGGTGTCCTTGCACATGTATGTATGCCTTTTTCGATTGCTCCCCATCTTGTGGAACAGTATTTCTTTATTTTGCTTATTTATTCTTTGAGAATTTAATATAATTTATTTTTATCATGTTCTTTCCTGTTCCCTAACTCCTCCCAGATCCTCACCTCTCCCTGAACTTCTTGCTATTTTTTTCTCTATATAAAAACCCACCATTACCACCACCACCAACAAAAAAGAGCCACTAAAAATCACGGAGCTCAATTTGTGTTGGCCAACTACTGAGCAGGGGACCTGTCCTGGGGTGTGCCTGATACAGCCAATGCCACTCCACTGATGAGACCTGATTCTCTCTCTCCCAGCAGCTGTCATTTGCGAAGGGGTGGGACTTTGTGCTTGTTTCCCCTCCTTCATGTGGAGATTCCATCTGGCTTGAACCTGTTTAGGTCCTGTGTATACTGTCCCAGTCTCTGTGAGTTCACATGTGCATTTATTTGCCTTGCTATGCATGGAAAACATAGTTTCCTTGAGACTGTCCACCATTTCTGACTCATAATCTTTTTGTACCTTAGACACTGTCCCTCTCTCAAGGCTCAGGAGTCTGTGTCATAGAGGAGACCATGTCTCTTACTGACCCTGGAGCTTACTGTTTAGGATAGACAGGAGCTATTCTACTGTTTAGGAGAGCCAGTGGCCAGTGAGTCTCCAGGATTTGCCCATCTCTGCCTCCCCAGCGATGGTGTTAGAGATGCCTGACTGGTCCCAGGCTTGTGCAACAAAGTACTCTGTCCACCGACCCATCTCCCAAAGCACCCTCTGCCCCTTAATTTATCATTGATTTTTTTCTTTAGTATTAGATAAAACAATATTCTAGGAACTCAGACAGCACAGCAGCATTCCTGTTCACCACCTTATAACTTCTAAGTTTCCTTTGTTATCTCAAGTTGGTATTTGCTTACTGTATGGGATTGTGATCATCTGTGCTTTCTATTCAAAGCGACATGTGACAGTTTTCATCTATGAGGAAAAGGTATGATTTTTGAAACTGTGGTTTGCTGAAGCTGGTGAAATGTATTGGTTTTGTTGACAAATTATCTTGGTCTAAGCTACTGTCACTTCCCGGTCTTCTACTAGATTACACAACATTACGCAACTTTATGTGGAAACCAATGAGTTTATTAGTGATGAGTGTGTATTTGTGGCTACATCCGTGTGTGATAATAGACATCTTTTGTGGGTACTTACAGCAATAATGACACCACTGTTTTTCAGTTCACCCTTTACCATAAACTATGTCATTATTCATTTCGGTGGGGCCATGTAACCTCAAAGAATGTTACGAGAGTGGCTTGTTGAAAAGGGGTAATGGCCGGTGGGCTCTGAGTAAGCCTCTGCTGGCAGGGCTGTGTGACATCTGAGCACAGGGCTTCTCCCATGTTGGTGGTCTGTGATGTTTCTATTTTAAACCATTCACATCTGACACTGCTTTGACCTCCAGATCCAGGAGTTTCCAGTGACTGAACACAGCAGCATGTTCTCTGGAGTCTACCTTAGTCACTTGCCGGGTCATCTTATGCTTTAAGGAATGTCTGGGGTAAAGAGGTGGTCCCTGCTTGGCAGAGTACACAGTCCGATAATAGACTACACAGGTGTCTAACTCCCCCACAAATGTCAGGAACCCTGAAAGTTATGGCAAGCAAAATAGAGTTGAGCTGAGCAATGACTGGAATGACTGGGTTAGGTATGGGGTGGGGCTAATATGAAAAGCCTTGAGAGAGATGAGCACGAGGCTAGCAAATGGAAAGACTAGAAGCTACTTAGAAAGGAGTGCATTTTAGTTGGTATGGCTCATATATGAAGTTAAGGAGGAAGGAGCAAAGTGTTGTGGGAAGAGAAGGGAAATGAAACCATGAGATAAGCAGTCCAGCTAAAATTCCCCTCGGGGGAAATGACAATGTCTCCACATCACTCAAGAGTTTTAGGTGAGACCCCAAAAAGTGACCAATTCAATGGACTGGTTAGATGGTATAGTGATATTTCATTTGTATTTTAATAAGTAAAGCTTGCCTGAAGGTCAGAGTGCAAAACAGCCACACTAGTCAGCCATATAGGCCAGGCTATGGTGGCACACACCTTTAATCCCAGAAGCCACACTAGTTAACCATAGAGGCCAGGCAGTGGTGGTGCAAGCCTTTAATCCCAGCACTAGGGAAGAATATAATGTGGGAAGAAACATGAACTCACTCTCTTTCATTCTGAAGATTTTATAGAAGTAAGAGCTTTCTAGAGACTTGATGTGGGATGTCCTTCTGTAAAGTTGCCGTGCCATAGGCCAAAACAGCTTTATTCATCAATCAATCAAGCAATACATATATAGAAGGACTTCCCACATCATCTCCCCTTTTCTGTCTAAATAAATTCATCAACCAGTAAAAATGACACATATACAGAAGGACATCTCACATCAGATGTGACTGCTTTTCTTTTCTGATCTTCAGATTGAACGTCAATATCTGTCTCTGGGTTTTTATTATTTGTGCTACAATTGGCACTCAACATGGGGTATGAACCCATGACCCTGAGATTGGTAGACAGAGGAAGGTAGAAACTGGTCCTGCTCTGAAGATCCTCAGGCAGTCAGAGACAAACTGAGGGATCATTTCAAACTGCCTGAAGATGTGCTGGCCTTCAGGTAAAGTCTAGAACTCAGGGTTCAACCTGGTCTTGTTCAGGGTGGCAGGCAGTATGGACCCTTTAGGAGCATAGATTAATATTGGAGGAGCCACAAGGTCCACTCCTTAGGGAAGCCTGCATATAGAGTAAGGGAGTGTGAAGCTTGTGAGAAGTTTCCATGGGGATTGCTTCTGTGGGTGATTGGGGCTTATGAGGAGTTGGAAGGAGGGCATCAACACAATGTGATTTTAGAGCAATCTTTTTAGTGTGGGAAAGGGTCAGGTGAGGGCAAGGGCAGCTAATTGTTACCATTCTGTCTTGAAAAACAAAAACAAAATCAAACAAATGAACAAAATAAGATTCTCTTCACATGAGAAGCTCTGAGGACTCAATAGGACACTAGTAGAATTTAGAGGAGGGTGGGTACCAAATGTGCTTTTCATGTAAACTTGTGAGGACCTGAGAGCTGTGAAGAAATGGAGGAACTGTGAGATGAAGGATAAGGATAACCGCAAGCTTGCGTGCTTTGATGGCTGAGTTCACACTGCCCACGGCTTACTTTGGGTGTGACAAGCTGAGCTCAAGGGGCCCCTAAGACATCTACAGAGACCTGGATGTAGATCTACTTAGTGCCCTCACCTGTGGTTTGGACTGTCAGTAGACTGGAGCCCTCAGCTCTGGTCCCCACAACATCCCTCACCGGTACTCACTGACAGGGCTTGAACCATGTAACTTCTACTTCATCCTCTGCATGTAACCACAGAGACAGGTGCTGTGAGGATCAGTATAGAGAGGAACATAAAAGACCATGGGATCATATTTCCCGATGGGTGACATCTTTCTCTTGGATGTTTCCAAGGGCATGGGGGTGGTGGTCGTGGGACTCTGCCCTAGGACTCTCCTCTCTCTGTAATTTCTAACAGAGCAGACATCTCCACACCAACAGGGGTGACTCAGTATTTCCTAGGACTTGCGGGTTTAACATTGAGTCAACATTGTTCTAACACCTTTTAATGCCTTTCATATTTATAGCAGAAAATAAGTGGCAGACAGTGGGGCAGAACCACAAGGGGCTTCAGGGCCAACAGCGTTCTTTCTCAGAGCTTTAAGAAAGCCACAGTGAGATCCCTTCCTCCTGGTAGCTATAAGAAAGTACTTGAAATGTGTTGGCATAGTTACCAGCTTCTATTAAAAATAGAAGGACTAATAAATTCATAGTGAACATCTTAAGGAAGATGCGGGCTGTAGTCCTGTAAGTGTGAATGTCAAGAGAAGATGAACCCCCAAACCTATACACACTTCTCCCCACCCCAAGGAAAACAACAACAAAGACCTAATTGCCATGAGCCACAGTGACTCAGCGGTCACCAACGGGAAGAAGCGTATAAATTAGAGGAATGTTCCTGAAGGTTCCTGAAAGTGATTAGCATTATTTCCTGTTAGTGTCCTGATAGAGCTGCCAGCAGCTCAAGGTGACCTCTGTTATTCTAGAATAATCCTGAAGTTTTATGTGGATTTTTTTTTTAATGGTGGAAGAACCAAGCAGGGACAAAACAAGAAAGGAATGCTCATCCTCCCCCTCTTTTTAATATAATTTTCAGTAGCACAGTGCGTTAAAGTAAGGCATATTTTCCTCATAGTAATATGGCTTCAGGACCTGATTTAGATGGAAAATTTAAGTAAGATTAATGCAATTTATTATCCGGCAGGATATCCCTACAAACCACACTATTTGGCTGAATTTTAGATTCCCAATCTAATATTTCAGATGAGATTTCCAGATGGGTGTCTTATTCCTCTATTAGTTTAGTCAGGGTGATGGAGAGTTTGTAAAACAGGGGAGGTTAAACTAGTTTTAACACTTGATTAATCATTGAAATTACGTTGTTACTGCTCGAGTCCACTGGCTGTTGTTTATTAAGGAGCTCTGTAAGACCCAAAGCCAACACAAACTACAGGCACTTTTCCAACTCAGCTAATTTATTTGATGACTTCTTCAAAGGGATATATATATATATTTAAGTAGTAAATTTATGGCTACATTGAAAGGCTGTTCAAAGCTTGCTGTTTGCTTTTCAAAATACTCAAGTGTGGGATTGTAACACTTAAAGGAAAATAGGTATGAGTACACCACACACACACTCACGCACACACCAAGCATGACACTAAATTCTAATTTCCTGGAACATTAGGGCAGGTAAATCTTTAAAAACAAATTGTATGATTGTCAGAGTCGTTGCTACTTCTGCCCAGGGACAACATGAAACTCCGAGGTGACAAACCACACATATACTCTGCCATCTTACAAACCGTTGGCCAGTCAATCAAAGGAGGTGAGTGCTAGTGTGCCCAGTGAAGCTGTATGGAAAGGAACTGTGAGCTGGGGGGAAGAGGCACAAATAAGCTCGGGCTGGATGCAGAGCTGCGCATGTGCATGCGTACAGAGGAAGGGCTGAGTGCAGACACTGGACAGGGCTCCAAACCAGAGCTTCTTTTGTGGATATGAAAATTTCCTGAAGTCTGGGCTTGGTAAATTGATTACAATCTCTTCTCAGAGACCTATCAGGAGCAAACGAGTGAGTTGCAGACATAAATATGAATTCCAGAGCCCAACTCATAAATGAATTCCTAAATGCTGACCGAGACAGAACTGAGCATTGGAAAACCACTTGGCAGGAACCATTAGTTTCAAAATGAAATGAACTGCTCTATTTAGCTCTCATTGAAAACTTTACAGAAACGCCAGATTTCCATAAACACAGGTTTCCTTGAGTTTGCAAGGCTTTGATTAACTGGTGGACAACAGTCTCACAAACACAGGTTTTTGTGTTATGTGCAGCCTGGATGGATTTGGAAGCTGGAAACCCACACAAAGTAGCCCCTTGCCTTTCTGGGACGTTAGCTCCTCCCTGATTTCCAGAAGGCTCCTTTTGTTAGAAGGAGGTTGGAGAATTAAGAATTAGCCTAGGGTTTAAAAACGTGGTTATAGATCATATTCCTGTCATCTGTGTCGTCATCTGTTAGGCCTTTTATGACTGATTGACAGCCTGCTGCTTTATGGTTTGGTTTTAATGCCCCAAAGGAATGAGAGAATTAAAAAATACACTTCTGTCTTTACCCAGAAAGTCATAAAGTTGTGGCTTCGACTAAGTAAAGAGATTGCTTGCAAGACATACTTTAGTTTTTAAATGTGTTTTCATTTTTCTTCTTGCTGCTGTATTTCTCCATTGATCCTGGGACACCAGACAGGGGTCTCGAAAATCTGTTCAACTTACATCCTCAGCAGCAAAAAGTTCTCTCCCCGCCGTCCGTCCTCCTCCCTCTCCTCCTCTTACTCCTCCCTGGACTTCCATGTTCAAGTCAATAAAAACAAAATAAATTTGAAGAGCAAAGAGCCAGTTTTCTGTGTTCTGAAAAGCTGATTGCTTCCAAGTGAGGGAGTTTGTGGGTCAGTTTGTCATGAGTTATGGCATGGATTTTGTGGCCTCCATAAGTTTCTTCCACATTTTGTTCTGGGCTGATCCTTTCCCGTGGGTCTTTAGGCGACAGGGGTTTTGCAAGAGGAGAAGAGGAGTGGAGCTGGTAGCTGTTTGCCTTAGAGGGGTTGACGCTTTTAGTGGATTAACTGGAAGCTACGGAGAGGCCAGAGACAATGAGGTGTGGAGCTCTGCCATCACCCAGGCAAGATGGCGGCCAACCAGGGAGGCAGCTCAGTGGGCAGGAGTGTTTGCTGAACCGAGTTCAAAGGTCCCTAGACCCAAATAAGAAATCGGAGTGTGGTTCTGTTTGTGCCTGTAACTCTAGCACCATGGAAGGGATGGAAGGCAGGGGGATTACTGGGACTTGTTACCTGCCATCCTAGTGTTATATTCAGTAATATCTATCTCCAGGGGATAAGGTGTAAAGTGACAGAACAGGACATCAACATCCTTCTATGGCTTCTGAGTACCCAAGCATGTATATTTGCACCCACCCACAACACACACACACATAAAGGGAAGGAGGGAAGAGGGAGAGGGAGGGAGGGGGAGGGCAGTTACCAGCACACTTGGCTTTAGTTTTAATCTATTTTGGATAGTAGAAACTCATACACTTGTCTGAATGAACTGAATCTTCCCAGAGAGTTCTTGAAAATGTCAGTGCTGGTTACAGGAACGACATAGAAGCCATCTTCAGACAGGCAATACAGCAGCTTTCCTATGGAGCATCTGGCAGTATGAGCCTCTCTGGGGTCAGGAAAAGCTGGGTTCAGCCCAGGAAGGACAGCTGAAAAGTGCTCCCAAGAGCTGTGTTCATAAGCAGAGGCTTCGGGGAGATGGCGTTCTAGACTTGTCAGGGTAACTCCATACATCCAGTTTCATGCAGTGTCCTGGTAAGAGCACGAGAAAGGGATCCACTGCCTCTTGCTCCCATGCTCCTTCTCTTCTGCCTTTAGCAACAAACTGTGAGGTTAATCAGAGACAAAACAATCCAGCTGACCCAGGACTTCTTTCTGCCTCCTGTCTTTTCATTCTCTTTCATGAGCCAGTTGTGGGAGATTCATTTTAAAGGCATCAGGTGAGCTCTCAGAAACAGGCCTTAGCCTATAGAATCCAGCATCAGTTGCCCCTTATGAGGGTCTTGTACGCAGTGAGGCATGCTGAGGCAGGGCTGAGTGTCTGCTTCTCTTGGGCTTCACTCCCTGATGAGATAGTGGGGACCCATCCTTGCAGCCTCTCCCCCCCCATTTCTGAGCACCCTGAGAGATCTCATTTCTTCCTTTGAGTGGGGACAAGATGCTCAGAGCAGAGAGTTTCGTGGAGGACAGAAAGAGCACAGTGACCGTGTCTCAAAGGGGGCGGAGAGGACAAAGGACGGCAGATCCCTCAGGTGAGCCTGAATTTGCATTTTGTTGTACTCAGTATTCCATTGCTATGAAGAGACACCATAGCCCACGCAAGTTACAAAAGAAAGCATTTGACTGGGGCCTTGCCAACAGTTTCAGAGGGCAAGCCCATGATTTTTATGGCAGCAGGCAGGCAGGCATGGTGTTGCTGCAGTAGCTGAGGGCTTATATCCTATGCACAAACACCTGGTAGAAAGAAACCTCAAAGCCCACCCCTAGTGACACCCTTACTCCCACAAGGTCACACCTCCTCTAACAAGGCACACCTCTTCCAAGAAGGTCACACTTCCTCCTAATCCTTCATAAATGATCCACTAATTGGGAACCGAACGTTTAAATCTATGACCCTATGAAGGCCAATCTCATTCAAACCACCACACCTCTTCCATGAAGGGTGTTTTGCCTCCATGAATTCTACATGGATCCCCTTTATGAGGCATGGTCATTTCTTCTGTGGAGTCTAGCAGGCCTGTATGTGCAATCCTCCATTATCCCTGAGTGGGCCTTATCAGGTGCTACCTGGTGGCCACTCAAGAACAGTGGTCTGCCACCATCACCTCCTTTGGTGACTTCCACATGTATTTTCTTTCCACACGTTAGGTCAAGCATCTCGGTTCTCCCTGTCATCTCTCAGTCATTAAATTTCATCTATCTGCAGGTTTCCTTGGTCTTCGCTCTGCACTTGGCACCAGGAATGCAACAGAAGTTGTAATCTACAAAGGAGACTGGTCTTTTCAATTCGCCACCAAAGAAATGTAATTTGCAAAGCCATTTCTCAAAAAGCAGAATGTTTGTCAGGCCATGCCATGCCTAGCCAGGAAGGTCTGAAGTAGGACGGAGAAGCTGTGTGGAGTTGGAAGCAGCCAGATGAGGAGGAGAATGGAGGGGTTCTGGTCAGAGAATTGTTGGTCCAAAGGATATGGCAGACAGGGTCACGCTGGGATGTGTGCAGGTGTGCAAGGAGCAGGGCTGTTTGTCCTTCATCCTTCATCATCACTTCATCGTCAGGGCACAAGCATCAATTTAATGACCTCTTAGGTTAAGATGACAGTTTGCTGATAGAATCAAGTCTGTCAATATCCTTCTTACTCATCCTACCCAGATCAGTCAGTGGAAAGGGGTGATATAGTTGGACTCTGAAGGGCTCCCCACACCCAGTCTCTACTTTGGGAGGTTCTGAGGCCTTTAGAAGGAGGGATCTGGCTAGGAGGAGTACTACATAGTGGCCAGCCTTTGAAAGCCACACCCAATTCCTGGTCCCTGAGTTGCTCTTGATGCTCTTTGGTCCTCTGTGATGTAAACAGACTCTGCCACATGCCCCTGTCTGCCTGCTGTGAGCTGAACGGTCCTTGTTGCCATGCCTTCTCTGCCACGATTGACTGCACCACTCTGACACTGTGAGCCAGGACAAAGTGTTGCTGCTTTAAGTTGTTTCTGCCAGATACAGTGGCTACAGAGATGCAAAAATAGCTAATACAGAGTTCTAGGGCAGGAACATGCAAGAAGTCAGAAGCAGTACCTCTGCCTTCATGCTTCAGTGTTCCATAGAATTCCAGCAGATATCACATTATTTCAAGCTATGGCAACATGGAACATTTAGTTAAGTTAGCCTTGGAGTCCATCTTCCCTAACATAACATTAAGAGGTCCCCTTAAAAAGCAATATCTTCACCCATTATAGAGCCCACCAGGTTCAAAGTCATTTAAAAATATTAAAGTTTAGGCGGCATATATTTGTATATCCTCAGCACAATGAATTGTAGTGTTTTGTTTCATGTACACATTGCAGAATGATCAAGTCATACAAATTGCATATATTTGCATATTTATATTTATTCAGTTTCACTATCAACCAGAGAAACTGAAATCAAAGTTACAATGACATATTATTCAGTTAGGATAGGTATTATCACACACACACACACACACACACACACACACATGCATAGACACATACACACCCCCAACAACAACAACAAACAGAACAGTGGTAAGAGGTAGCATGGAGAAAGTAGAATTCTTGTATGCTATTGATAGAAACGTTAGTATAGTCGTTGTATAGAGCAGTGCGGAAGTCCCACCCCTCCTGAACACTCACACAGATTGGCAGTCCTATTCCTTGGTGTATATGCAAAAGAAACGGAACCAGAATGTTTGATGTCCCTTGTAACTTCCGTCTTATTGTTCTGATTCCACAATATTTAGATTTGACTCACTGTTTACTTCACCAATAGCTTGAGTTCCTCTGAAACTCTCAGTTTCCCATTCCAAAACCCATCTAGTAGAACATCCAGTAACATTCCTGTCTTTGATCCATAGCCCTGGAGATAGTTTTGAAGAAAGAAACCCAGCCCGCACGTTTGTTCCTTAGTGGAGTAGAAAGCTACCTATGTCACTGGACTGTCACCCTCAAGTAGCTACTTACTCAACTGTTTTTAATGAGTGGGGTTTGCTCCTGCTTTCAGAACAGTATTGCAGCTGTGGTCCAAGAAGTCCAAGGTACATCTCAAGCTGGCGGCAGGATTTGGCATCATCCAGATGGTGCTACTTTTTCAGGCATGTACAATGCATGAGTTAGGGGGTCACAGAGGCCTGCACCAAAGTTACAAAATATCACTGAGTCTAGGCAACGTGCAGAAGCATTTCTGCTGCAGAGAGATCCTGAATGGGGTCTATGTGAAGCTGTGAAGGGAAGGTCCAAGGATGAGTAGAGTCCCCAGAATAGAGGAGGTACCAAAACCACGAGGCACACACTGAGGAAAGCTGTAGTTTCTGAAGGGAGCCAGGAGGAGGCCAATGCATCCAGTGCAATCGAGCTGGAGGGACAGGGCTATCTAAGCCTGGTGGACCTGGGTAGTGTTGTCAAAACCCCTAATTGTTGGACATAGAGCTTCAGGATTTGGTGTCTGCCTTGCTGGGTTTGGGTCTCACTTTGTTCTGCTATTTTCTTGACACACCCCCATTACTCCTTTTGGGAATGGGAATGCTTTTTGTTTGATATCTATGGATGTGTATGACCTTTTTGTTGTTGTAAATTTATAGGGACTCACAGAAAGTTTGCCTTGAGGAATTTGGGGATTTTCACAGTGTTAACATGGTTAAAGGCTATAGGGACTTTCAAAGTTGGACTACATGCATTGTGTATTATGAGATATTTGTGAGCCTTTGGGGACCAGATGTGAAATGGGAATTTAAAAGTATCATGTTTGAGTATCAATTTGACAAGGGAAGATCTTGTAATGGCTGATTTTTTTTTATCAACTTGACAGGATTTGGGATCACCTATGAGATTATTTAGAACATGCATTTTAGGGAGTTTACATAAATGTTTAACTGAGAAGGGGCAACCTACTCTGAATGATAGCACCATCCCATGGACCAGGATCTTGGACTGAAGGAAAGGGAAAAAGGAGAAAGGCAGCTGAGCATGGACATTAGCATCTGCTGCCCGGCGGTCGATGTAATGTGGGCATTATTGCCATATGCCATTCACCAGGATGGATTTTAGTCTCTGAAACCACAACCTCAAACAAAACCTCCTTTCATTGAGTTTCTCTTGTCAGATATTTTCTTTCGTCATATGATGGTGTAGGAGGTCCTTCTGTCTATGTGTTGCTTTCATTGGTTTAATAAAGAAACTGCCTTGGCCTTTTGATAGGGCAGAACTTAGGTAGGTGGAGTAGATAGAACTGAATGCTGGGAAGAAGGGCAGTGTGGCAGACACCATGAATCTCCTACCTGAGACGGAAGTAGGTTAGAATCTTGCTGGTAAGCCACAGTCACATGGTGATACACAGATGTAATAGAGATGGGTTAGTAAAGATGTGAGAGTTAGCCAATAAGAGGCTAGAGCTAATGGGCCAGGCAGTGATTTAATTAATACAATTTCTGTGTGATTATTTTGGGGGTTAAGCTAGCCGGGCGGCCAGAGTGAAAAGCAGGCCCTTGTTCCCTTCAACAATATGAGAATAAAAACTACTAATATATCCGATCTTCATTCCTCTGATATAGAGTAGATGCTACTTCCTGGA
>PVIU01019464.1:0-36119 GCA_004026605.1 Ondatra zibethicus
AAAATAACCTTCTTTTGTAATGTTGCCTGTGCATATAAATTATCCGTGGTTTGATGACAGAGTTACAAGTAATTGAAGAAATTCAAAAAGCTTTAGGTAGACAGACACTTGCTGTTGGATTAGCTGTAGCAGGAATATCTGCCCTTGTTGTTATGCTCACTAGTACTCTGGTTGCTTCAGTGGCTTTGTCTCAGTCTATTCAAGATACTGGAATTGTTTATCAATTGTCTAAGACCATTTCTATGACACTGGAGACACAAGAAGACATAGATGTAAAAATGGAACATAAATTGAATGCCTTATATGATGTGGTACAACCTTTAGGGGATAAGCTCCAAAGCTTAAAAACCAGAGTCCAGTTGAAATGTCATGCTAACTATGAATGGATCTGTGTTACATCTTTTGTACATAATGAAAGTGTTATCAGTTGGGAAAGAGTTAAAACACATTGTGAGGTCATCTGGCATGATTCTAATGAGTCCTTAGATTTGGCTAAATGACATCAAGAGATTTTGGAGTTGAAAATGCTAAAATGGATTTTGATGCATCAAAAGCAGTTAAAGATATTCTGGAACAACATAAAAAGGCTGTTCCATCATGATCAGCATTTACCTCACTTCTTAGTAGTATTGCAGTTGTTAGAGCTTATGTTCTTTGGGGCATAATTTGTTTACCTAAGAGTTTTCAAGCTGATTATGAAGTCATTGTGGAAAGTGGGCTTGGAACTTCATGAAGTAAAGCTCTGCATACTTCTTTAAAAACTTGACACCAGAGACCTGCAGTCAGAGATGGGTGAGTTTTCTTTGCCTCTTTTCGATCTAAGAAAGGAGATGGATATCTAGGATCCATTTTTCCCATCATGACAGGTAAGACTAGAGTCCGGTAAGGAACCCCCAAGGTAGACTCAGTCTTCTGAGGAGCTCTGAGAGGTCCTTAAAATATAATAAAAAAGGGGAAATTGTGGGAGCCCACTGTGACTCAGTTTCCATCTGGAGTCATTTCTGACATAAAGAGGTCATTTGAGTTCAACCTTGCCTGCTGTGTGTTTTTTTTTATAACCTTAAAGGCCATGAGAGACTTCCGATTTAGCCCGCGAGAAAAGAACACTCTATCTAGTAGAAAGTATGCTGCTGATGACAAGCCTCAGGAACATCAAGATAGAAAGTAAGGCTGCTTCTGAGCAGCAAGCACATGTTGGAGAGGAGGCTGCTCACTCAAGGACAGGACTGCTCTTGTAGTTAGATACTGACTGACAGTCTGTATTGTGCTTTATTCTGCTTTTGTATATAAGCAAGTTCTGAAATAAACTCTGGGCTGTTTGCCTGCTTTGGCATGACCAGACAGACCTCCTGATTCTATCCTGTTTTCTGTTTCTTCTGACTTTTCTTTGGCCTCGAGGATCCCCCATCCAGGAACTCTAGCTGGGGAGTGGGCTCCTACATGGTATAAAGAGGAAGAGTAAGAAGATTCGAAGTTCATGGTCATCCTTGCTTACAAAATGAATCTGGAGGCCAGCCGTACCTATCTAAAACTCTGTGTATTAGGTTCTTTTCTATTTCTTTAATAAAGCACCATGAGCAAGGCAACTTATAGAACAGAGAGGTTTTGTAGTCTTACGGTTCCATGATGGCAGACTAAAGGCATGGTAACAGAAACAGGAAACTGAGGGCTCACATTCTGTACCACAAGCAGGAAGTAGAATACCCACTCCCAGTGACATACTTCCTCTAGCAAGCCCGCAGCTCCTGAATCAAAAACAGGGCCATCAACCAGGGACCAAGTATTCAATTATCTCACATTCAAACCTCCACGCCTCGCCTGAGAAGAAGCCCAGAACCCAGAAGAGGTAAGTGTGGTTTGTTGCCTATAATTCCAGGACTCAGTAGGTAAAGGCAAGAAGATTAGGAATTCAAGGCCAGCCTAGGTGACATGGAGAATTTGGGGCCAAATTGAACTCCTTGACACCATATTTTTTCTTTTTCTTTTAAAGGTGGGAGGGGCCTTTTTAAAATTGGAAGATAATTTTTAAAGATTGGAATCAGATCATTTATGACTTTGAACACTGTCCCTTCTTAATTAGGCAAGTGGTAAATTAGCATTCTTTCTCTCATCAGTCATTTGTTAGTTTGGAAGACTGTCAGTCTCTGCTGTCTGACTATCTCTGGACGAGCTGCAGAAAGGCATTTTTTGTCCCTGTATGGCTGTCTCCGTATTCACTGGAGTCTCAGCTCACCTTTGGTCTTCTGTCCCAGGACTCACTCTAGGGCTACTCTTCTGACATGGCAGGCCCTGGCCACAGGTGTGAACACTTTCATTTCGTTTTGCCTGGTGTGTCTGTGAATATGTTGTGCATCTGTGTGTCAGTGCACAAGTGTCTACATGCACATGGAAGCCAGAGGTCAGCCTTAATTTTTGTCCTTCAGCAGCTTTCCACTTTAAAAAAATTATTTTATTTTATTGGTGTATGAACGGGTGTGTGCACAATGCTTGTTTTCAGCTGCTTGTTGACATCAAAATAGGTTGTTGGGGCCCCTGGAGATCGAGTTAGAGTCATTGGGTGGTTTCTAATGTGGGTGCTAGGAACTGAGTTCCTGTCCCTGTAGGCAGAGTTTCAGCAGCTGCTTCCAAATAATCACATGGAAATTTAGTATTAACTATGAATGCTTGGTCAATAGCTCAAGCTTATTACTAACTAGCTCTTAGAATGTAAATTAACCCATTTATATTAATCTACATTGTGCCACATGGCATTATCTCTCTTTCCTCTTGCATCTCCTATTTCCTATGTCTGCCTGGTGATTCCTCTGACTCCTCCCTTTTTCTTCCCAGTGTCCTTAGTCTGGTTTTCCCACCTAACCTTATCCTTTCCAGCTTTTGGCCAGTCAACCTTTTTTTTTTTTATTAAACCAATTACAGAGACGTATATTCACACAGTGTAAAGGAATATTCCACATGCTCTCTAGAAGAACAGCAAGCACTTAAGCACTGGGTTATACCCTGGCTGGCTCAGAACTCAATTTCAATATACAGATGACGCTGGCCAGGAACTCACTGAGCTCCTCTTGCTTCTGCCTCTGCCCCTTGAGTGATGGGTTCCAAGGTGGATGCCACCAGCTGTACTTCATCTTGTTTTTTTGAGCCAAGATCTTTGCCTGGAGTCTGGGCCTCATTAGGTTAGGTTGCCTGATCAGCAACCCCAGTAACCTATCTCCACAACCCTCTCCATTTCTTTTGTGTGTGTGTGTGTGTGTGTGTGTGTGTATGTGTGTGTTCTGGGATCAAACTGAAGTAAAAAATGCTATCATGGCAAGCAGCATATTATCTACTGAGCCATCTCCTTAGTCTTTCCCATATGAGCCAAATTTACGTTTTAAGTTTTAACTACTATGCCTAAGAGATCCGTGAATCAAAAAAGCCTCTGATCTGAAACCCCTTGTCCAAGATAGATAGTTCCTGAAATGCTAGAGGCTATTGTTTATGGGAGATAACAAGCCATATGTTTTCACTCTCCTAAATAAGTTTGTTTGACACATCTGTATCTGGTGCTTAGTCACATGTGGGCGGGAGGTTCACAGGCAAGAAATACATCAGGATGTATGCTTGCCCCTCATTGGATATAGGCTGAAAGTATATCAAGATGTATCCTTGCCCCTAATTGGACCTGATGGTAGATACTTAAACTGCTGTAAACCCTGATTTGGGGCCATCTTCTGGAAACCTAGAGATGGACCTGGCCAGAGCCCATCCACCTGGCCAGTATTTAATTGAAGCTTGCTGCAAATTTGGCTTTAAAGTGTGAGAGTGATCTTATTCTCTCTTGGTGGGATTAACACCCCCACTTTGAGACAGTCTCATGTATCCCAGGCTGGTTTCAAATTCAGTATACAGCTAAGGCTGGTCTTGAACTTCTGATCCTCCTACCTCCTCCTCTCGAGTGTTGGGATGATAGATGTGCATGGTTTCACCTGGCGGAAGTGTAAATTACTTATCTGTAAAAGTAAATTTATATAATTGAGCACAATAGAACATTCAGTTCTGCAAATGCTTCAGCTCCAACTCAAGTGCCGAGTATTCGCACAGACAGTGGCTGCAGGCTGGGCAAAGCAGCAGGACAATGCTTCCAGCTCTACAGTCTGAGTAGTCACACAGAGACAGTGGCTGCAGGCTGGGCAAAGCAGCAAGACAATGCTTCCAGCTCTACAATCTGAGTAGTCACACAGAGACAGTGGCTGCAGGCTGGGCTAAGCAGCAGGACGACGATTCCAGCTCTGCAGTCAAATTACACAACTCCCTTCTAGAGTGCAGATATTTCTTTTCAGCCAACAGAAGCCCTAAGTGTTGTAGCTTTGGACACAGCAAGTTCCACTGAGGGTGGGGAGTATGTAATCTAATCCCCTAGTAAGCTGGGAAGAATTTCTTTGGAGACCTCGGGTCAGGATCTGAATTCAGCCCTATTTGAACACTGAGTGAGGCCTTCCAACTTCATCGTGCCTCCACTCCTAGTCTTGCCTCAAAATTTCAGTACTAATTAATTCTATCATGATTCTCCTCCTTGTCAGGTAGGGCCAGGAGGCTATTGCAGTACTCTAGCCTGTGGGAACTGTATGGCCCACTTTCCATAGTCCCTTCTGTGACCAATTCCCCCTCAGTCCTGTGTGTTGTGCACACATCTGTATACTAGCTGCTCTGCAAGATTTCATCTCCCTTTCAGAGGGTAGAGGTAGATGTCTCAGGCAACGGCTGCTGACCCAAAGATTGTACCCTCCAGCCTTTCCTACTTCCAGATATGGCCCCGTAAGCAGTTCTCATCTGAATGTGGGAGACATTTATGTCACCTCCAGATGAAGATTTAAACGCACCCATACTTTCCTGCTGTTTCACCCTGCCTAAATGGAAAGGTCCCTGCAGCTTTGGGGGACTGTGCAGCCGGAGGAGGAAAGGCGCTTAGCTCTTCCGAGTACTCTGGAGAGAAGCTACTGGACATGAAGGCTGCCTGCAAGGAGGCTTAAGTGTGAGTGGGAGAGAGCTGCCACTGTACAGCAACACCGTAACTGAAAACTAACTCCCTGCCTTAAACTCCCTCTGGCTGTTTGCTAGGGTCCACTCTTCCCCAGCCTCTGAAAGAGGCTCCTCCCAGGAGCTACAGTTCAGACCCCACAGTGCTAGAGTGTGGTCCTGGCATTCTGAGCTTGTTGTGTCTTTCAGGTCATTTTTCCTTACAGTCTGTCCATCTAGCATTTCCCAGCGTGAGGAACTGTCCTTGGCATTATTGTTTAGTCTGTCTGTGCGTAAGGATAGAATTTGAAGACCAACATGAAGATCAGCATTGGTATCCATGACAACTAGAAAAAATGGATGAAGTTATATGTACAACCATTTCTCTAATACCAATTGGAAACTACTAATTTCTCCCACGTGTCCCCTCTCAATGTTTTCTTCCTCTCCCCACCCACCAGCTGCCTCATCCAGCCTGTTCCTGGGAGGATGTGTGTGTGTGTGTGTGTGTGTGTGTGTGTGTGTGTGTGTACCTGAGGCACATCCAGCAGATAAACCAAAGACCACATGAGGGCTCATCCCACAAGTTCTGCCTGCTTACATCTACCCAACTTGTGCTGTTCCAGTGTGTTAACACTTTAAGTATCTGATACTTATGTTTTTTTATTTACTTATTTACTGATATTTCACTTTAGAGCTGTAAGGTAATAAACCACATGTTCTTTAATATGTGGAGTCTAGCCAATAAGATATGTGCATATGCAGAGCATTGTTCATGTGGGTACAGAATAACAGGAGGCAAAGAAAACAAGAAGCACTAAGTAAGTGTGAGGGGATGTGGAAAGACTGCATGCAGGTAGTGGAAGAGTTAAACGAGGGGACATAATGTCAATCGTCTTCTAGTTCTAAGTCCATCATGGTTCTTTTGGTTCTAGTGGTGGATAAGTGCATAAAATATACTCGACGCTGAAAATGTAAAATTGAATGTGAAGCCTCCCAGCTTCCATTTGGAATGCCAATTCCGTCTCTATGTAAGTTCATTAAATTGTGTAGTCTCTGGGTCTGGTGTGTGATGATTTTATGTCTTTGAAATTTTTTCTAAATAAAAAACTTTATTTTTTTAAAAGAAATCCTTGTAATTTTATATTTCTGAAAATAATTTTATATTTCTGAAAAGTTCTAAAATACAAACATCTTGAATGTCTTAAATATTGTTGATGATTTAAAGTTAGTCCGTTTGCTGCTGTTTGGCGAGAGTTTCCCTTTCCACAGTGCTTCCTAGGGAAGTAGTGAATGGGAAAAAAGAAATAAAAAGGAAAAGAAATGACTGCTCCTAGGTGTGGTGGAGGAGGAAGTTTATTGTGAATTAAAGGGAGAGCAGAAGTAGAGGCAGACACATCCGGGAGAGTCCAGAGTGGTCATGACACCAGGCCGCGGGAGGAGAAGTGGGAGGGGAAAGGAGAAGAGATGGGGGAACCAGTTAAGAGAGAAAATGTCGAAAAGGGCTTGATAGCTAAAATGTCTGGATTATATAGGGAAGAGCCTCTGGGGCAAGGGCAGACCAGTACCTGGGCTGCAGAAGTCAGGGTTGAGGGCGGTGTATGGCACTCATACTTTGTAACTGGTAGGGACTGAGGGATGCTGGGAGAATCTGGAGATCAGGTGTACTTTGATATTTTATTTATTTAGGCAGGGTTTCTCTGCGTAGCAGCCCTGACTGTCCTGGAACCCACTCTGTAGACCAGACTGGCCTTGAACTCAGAGATCCGCCTGTCTCTGCCTCCTGAGCATAACAGGTCCACCAAGGGCACCTCAGTCATTTGTCCCAGGTTTGAAACCTAGCAATTGGATTTGGTGTTGCTGACTAAACCCTTGACCCTCAGGCAAGAACAGCAGAATCTGAATTGAGGGAGGCAGTAGTACTGTATTATTTATTTGTTTATTTAATTAAATAATACTACATTTAATTAATTAAATTATTTTGAGGTAGAGGATCTCTACATATCACTTGGCTGTCCTGGAACTCTCTATGTATACCAGGCTGGCCTCGAACTCAGAGATCCACTTGCCTTAGCTGGGATTAAAAATATGAGACACCATGCCCAGAGCCCCTCCACTAATTCTCCTTAAACTTTTATTTTTTGCTTATTTTATGTGTTTGAGTTTTTTTGCGTCTATCTATGCCATTGCACCACGTATGTCCATGCTGCCAAAGGAGGCCAGAAGAGGATGTAAGATCCTTCAGAACTGGAGTCAGATAGTTGTGAGCTGTCATGTGGGTGGGTATTGGAAATCAAGCTTGGGTCCTCTAGAAAAGCAGCCATTACTCTTAATCATGGAGTCATCTGTTCACCCCATCTTTTGACTTTTTGAGACCTGGTCCCATATAGCCCAGGCTGGCCTTGAGCTCCTCTTCCCACCTGATCTTCCCAAGAGAGGGATGTAAGTGGGACCTTCCACGTCTGACCCAAGATGGTGCTCTTGAGTGGTTGTCAGACAGAACCCCCCAGGGCGCCTTAGAGTGAGCCATAGGCAAGGGTATCAGCAATAAGCAACACCAGGTGGCATTCCCCACCTCCAGACAGCATTCAGGAAATGGCAGTACTTACAACTGGCCCTTAAAAAGCCCAGGACTGGTTCAGGAACTTCATACTGAAGTTCCCAGGCAGGCTTAGCAAAGTTTAGGTTCAAGTATAAGATCGATTCTAGGCAAGTTTATTTGATTTCTAGGTTATTGAGAGTAACAAAAGTGTGTATTTCCCTCCATTTACTTTTTATTTTTGAAGAATGAAAGTAACAAATATGGGAATTGGGCTGGGGCCAGGACTGCAGGTCTCATGCTGCGAGCTTGTTTACCAATCCATCATTCTGGGTGTTGTGGTGCATACCTGTGTTGCAAGCACTCAGGAGGTGGCAGGTAGTGGCAGGAGGGTCAGGAGTTCAAGGTCATCCTTAGTTCCATTTAGAGTTCGAAGTCAACCTGGGATGTGTGAGACCTTGTCTCAACCACATAGTCCCCAAACCAACAATAACAGGACAAGAAGGAAAGTAACTAGCATAAACAATGACTGCAGCAGCAAACCTTGAAGATTCTTCTGGAGAGAGAATGCTGTTTAGAATTTTGTACAACCCAGAAGGTCCTGTTACCAGACAATAGGTCACAATACCTAATTAAGTGTCTTAATTCAGTCATCCTAAGTAATCTGGTATCATAGGTATTAGCAACATTTCCTAACCGAGCCTCTCTGCCTGTGCAAAGAACTCCAATCAAGCCAGACTGAATAAAAAATGCCCACATTTAATGAATGCAATGCTCTTGGGTGGCTGGGAGCATGGCGGGGGAAGACAGAGGGAGAGCACAGGCAAAACCCCAAACCACAAGTCTCCCCCACCACCCCAGGGTGAACCTAAATACCCAGGGAGGGGTCAGCGCTTGGCAGGCTGGGAGTTGGAGTCCAAGCACTTGGCAGGCTGAGAATTGGAGTCCAAGTGCTTGGGTAATTCCCAGGCCAGGGGCTGGGGTGACACTTCCAACTCAATATTATAATAGGTATATATTTTTTATGAATTAATCACAACAGTTGGTGAAGATGATAGTGGGAACAATTTGAGCCAAATGCACAGGGATGAGATGGCTTCAGCTGCAGCATCTCTATCCAGTTCTGAGACTGTTCTGGGAGGAGAAGGCTCCCCTTTCTTACACCCACATTCTGTCTGGGTCAGAAACCTGTTGTTTCTTTCACAAAGGAAGCTTAACTTATTCTTGTAAGAAAAGCCTTGTTGGAAGACCAGGGAGAACTGCTGTCTTCCCACAGGCTCTTATCTCCTGGAAGTCCCTGGGCGACCTCCTATCTTACCACCAAGAATGCACTCTTGGCCCACAGAGTTGATTAAGCAAGGCATTTCTGTTTGTTTTAATTTTACTTTATCTATCCTTTGGAGAATTTCATACATGTATACAATGTAATTTTATGAAATTCCCCTCTCCTCCTTATGACTTCTCCTAAACCTTCCCCCATAACCTTGTCTCAACACTGAATCTTTTCTTTTGCTCTACAGTCCACTGAGTCCAATTAGAGCGGCCTCTACACTCATGGGTGTTGGGAGCTGTCCACCAGAGCAAAGTTGGAGGAGGTGGGCCCCTGAAGATAGCTGGCACTTCCTTTTCTAGGGGCATCAACTGCCTACAGCAATCAGATTGGGGTGGGAGATTTGAGGGCCTCCCACCAACCAGTTTAAGCGAAGTTTATCTATCTATCTATCTATCTATCTATCTATCTATCTATCTATCTATCTTGTAACTTTTTACATTTGTGTGTGTGTGTGTGTGTGTGTGTGTGTGTGTGTGTGTGGTGTCACAGTGTCCATTTGAAGGCTATAAGACAACTTTCAGGGATCTCTCTATTTTGTGGGTCCCAGGGGTTGAACTTGGATGTTCAGGCATGGTGACAAATGCCTTTACCAGCTGAGCCATTTTGCCAACCTGAAACACAATTTTTAAATAATGGTTAAACCAAAGGCAGAGACTTGTGACCCTATGGCCCACACGATTGTCATACGTGTTGGTTATTGTTATTGCACACGCTGCACCCCAGTCCAGGTTTTGTTTTTTTTTTCTTTCAAAGCCTGGTTTCGAATGGTAATCACCTGTGCTCATGGGTTAAAACAAATATTCCAGTCCCTCAAACTCTGCAGTGTTTTTTAGAATCTCTTCTCCTCAGCCAGGCCAGTTACATTTCTATAAGCTGTTCCATTATATCTGCTCCCAGCCGCTCTTCTCCTTCCCCCCAGCCGAGGTCACCCTCAGCCTATTTCTCACTGCTGCTGGGCCTGCCTTCTGCAGCTCTCTCTCTCTCTCTCTCTCTCTCTCTCTCTTTCTCTCTCTCTCTCGTCTGTCTGTGCTTAGAATCCACCTGTCCACTGCTATTTCTCTGTTCCAAACTCAGTGTAATTATTCAGCCACAGATAAGGCTGCACTTCCGGGTTCTAAAGGCAGGCACGTGTGGACGGGCCCTCGGGCACAAAGGGCCCTGCGTGACCCACTTGCGTGCATGTGTGGTTACATTCATGTATGACTCAGCTAAACTCTTGTGTGCATGCGTGAGTTGGCCATCATCTGTGTCATCAGTGTGACGTAGTCATGCCAACCCCCTGTGCGCATGTGCTAGGCAGCTTTTTAAAGCTGGTGTGCCATTTCTCTCTCTCTGCACATCAATCCCCAGGCCTGTATGCACTCCTCTCTAATAAACTCCTAAGTAGGTTTGTTGGTGTTCCATGTCTCCTTCTCATTTGTGCTAGGTAATTTCATTGGGCCGAGTCTTGAGGGGCTTTCCCGTCCCAGGCCCCTCTCCCTGGGTCAGGATCTGGAACGGGGGATTTTCTCCAAAACAACCGTGTGTTCCATATGCCTGAGTGCGATTTCTCGTAACAACACCAGCTTCAATTGGTGAATTTCCCCATTCTGGCCAGCTTAACTGTTTCTCCAAACTTGAGGTATTGACCGTTGAGCTCTGGCAACCTCTGGTGTTTCTAGAAATGGGGGACTGCCCCCCTAACCATGGTCTTCAAGGCTACGGTTGTTCCCTTTGCTGGCATTCATCTGTGGATTGCTTCCCTTAGTTGAAATTGTGTTTGAAATGGCCTGGGGTCAATCCACCCATGACTGAGGGCCCAGGGTCCCTCAGATCCTTCTTTCTCATTTTCTTTTCTTTTCATTTTTCTTGCCATGAGAGGTTACTTGGAGCAGCCTCTGGCCTCACTGGGTTCCGAGTCACCCCAACCGGATCTAGACAGACACCTAACTGTCCCACCCGTGGCAAGGGGACGCCCTCCCACAGGTCTTGTGACACGCTGATTTGCACCCCACCTATATGGGGAGACGTCCCATTATAGGCCTTGTGGCGTCACCTTTTCATGGGTTTTCACGGTCTCCACTATGGGAAGTAAGCCATCCAAACCCATCAATCCAGCCTCCCCCTGAGATGCCTTTTAGAGGCCCTGAAACCCCAGGCCTTAATGCCCTACCTACAGATTCCAACACTTGTCCACCTTTGTTCAAAAAAAATAGCCTCATTACAATTTAGATGGAAATGTAAAGTGGCCACCTAATGGCACCTTTGATCTCTACATTTTACAGGAGCTTTCTAACTATTGTCAGCGCACAGGCAAATGGAGTTTCCTTACATCCAAGCCTTTTACTATTTAGGCTCTAAGCCTAAGCCCTCTGTCCTTACAAGCTGTTCACCTGCTCACATGTTCCAGGCTATGGCACCTGTACCAGAAGAATCCTCTACTTCCACTCTGGACCCAGCTAATGAACCCCCGCCTTTTGGACCTCAGTGGGTAGCTACCCCCATCCCCCCAGTTTCTACTCCTGTCCCTTCAGCCCCAGCTTCTACCCCGTCTCTTTAGCTCCTGCAACCCCAGCTTCTACCCTTGTCCCTTTAGCTCCTACTCCTGTTTCTACGCTGGTTCCTTTACCCACTGCTCCCGACCACGCTAAGGAATCCACATCTTCCCAACCTCAACAGGCAGATACTTCTGCTCCTTTACCTCCTGCTGCCTCGCCACCTCCCTCCGCTTGCTCTTCATCTCTCTCTCCCCCACTACCTTCTCCAGTAGCCCTGCTGAATTATTCTTCCTCTCCGGTGCCCGGCTGCAGCAGCCACCCTGCTCTGGCACCCACCTTTACCCCTCCCCTCACACGCTCGTGTTCTGCCATGGAACCTAACTTTAACCAAGCCAAGCCCACTACAGTTCTCCTGTTGCAAGAGGTGGCTGGCATAGATGGATTGATTAAGGTACATGTTGCTTTCTCACTCTCAGAACTCTCCCATATAGAACAAAAACTGGGGTCCTATAGATCTAATTCTACCACTTTCATAAAACAATTCCAATACCTTACCCAGTCTTATAATCTTACCTTTCATGACATCTATATGATCTTATCTTCCTGAAGAGTGCAGGCAAGTTTGGGAACAGGCCAGACTACATGCAGATGAGATTCACCAAACTCTTGCCTCCCACCCTCCAGGAGCAGAGGTGTCCCAGAGCAAAAGCCACACTGGGATTATAATACTCCAGGTGGGATTTTAGCTAGGGACCAGTTTTTGACTTGCCTCCTGGCAGGTCTCCATAAGGCTGCTCTCAAGCCAGTAAGCTCTCAGAGATCATTCAAGATATGAAGGAAAATCCTTCCACATTTTTGGAATGTCTCACAAAAGCTCTGTTACAGTATACTAACTTAGATCCAGAAACTACGGAAGGCAGACAGTTACTCATGACTCATTTTTTTTTTTTTTAATCAGTGCTACTCTGACATGAGGGCTAAACTTAAATGTTTGGGGAAAGGCCCCTTGACCCCGCAGGCAGAAGTCCTAGAGTTGGCTTTTAAGGGGTGCCATACGAGAAATGACAAAGCCTGGAATCACTGTCACGTGCTAACCATGGCCTCCTGACTGGCTGAGGTGACAGACCGCCCGATCCGTGTTGTCCGTGCTGCTCTCTTGTCCCCCCCCCCCCCAGGGCTCGAGAACTGCCAGGCCCGTGTTTCAAATGTGGTAGAACTGGTCCCACAAGACCTTGTCCGAGATGCCATAGGGAAGGACATTGGGCAGTAAATTGTCCTCGTGCACGTAGTGGCATGGAGACATCACACCCAGAAAATTCCCAAGTTGACCTTCTAGGTCTGGCCATGGACGAGTGAGGTTGCCCGGGCTCCTTTGACCCAACCACACCATCATCTGTAACAGGGAGCCATGGGTAATCATCACGGTATCAGGATGGCCCATCTCCTTTCTCTTGGACACCGAAGCCACATACTCAGTACTGAGGGAATTCTGGGGGCCTACCTTTCCTTCTAGTTTCCCTATTGTCAGAGTAGGGGGACAGCCTTATCTACCTCAGTAGACCCCACCACTTAACTGTGTTTTAGGGGTATTTATCTCACTCATTCATTTTTAGTCATGCCAACCTGCCTAGTACCTCTCATGGGAAGGGATTTTTTAGCAAAAGTAGGAGCTTCCCTGTCATTTGCTCCTCCCATTCACCTTACCCCAGACTCGCCAGCAGCTCTCCTCCTCCTCCTTCTAGCCTCCCAACCTCCCAACCCAATGTGTCTTTTCCTCTACCAGCCTCCCAGGTAGACCCCCAAGTCTGGGACACCCAAAATCCCTCTGTTGTTAAACACCATTCCCCCATTGTTATCCAATTACAAGATCCTACTAAGTACATTACCCAAGCTAAGTAACCCCTCTCTCTCCAGAGCCTTAAGGGACTTAAACCTATTATCTCTGACCTTTTAAGAAAAAACCTACTTCACCCCACCTCTTCTCCCTTTAACACCTCTATACTTGCTGTTAAAATATCTATTGGAACTTATCGCCTGGTTCAAGACCTCCAGCTCATTAACTCCACAGTGGTCCCTCTTCATCCTGTAGTGCCTAATCCTTACACACTTCTTTCCACTATTCCTCCCGGATCCTCCCACTTCTCAGTTCTAGACCTCAAGGATGCTTTTTTTTCCTCTATTCCTCTCAGCTTTGCCTTCACCTGGACTGATCCTGACACTCACCTTTCCACACAGTTCACCTGGACTTCCATTCCCAGGGATTCCGGGACAGCCCACACCTGTTTGGCCAGGCTTTAGCTTCTGACCTGCTCTCACTGTCTCTCCCTAAGTCTAAACTCATACAGTATGTGGATGACATTTTACTTTGCAGTCCATCATTGGAGATCAGCAAAACTGATACCTCTGCTCTTTTAAATTTCCTGTCCAAAGGGGGCTATAGAGTCTCACCTTCTAAGGCCCAACTGTCTACCCCTCAGGTCATTTATTTGGGATTAACTATAACCCCAACTCAAAAGGCTATTACCCTAAAGAGAAAGAAACTAATTCAGTGTTTTGCAGTTCCTTTCACAAAAGAAGATGTTTTATCATTCCTAGGAATAGCTGGCTTCCTGCATTCCTGGATCCCCTCTTTTTCTCTCCTCGCCTGCCCCTTATACAAGGCAGCTCTTGGCTCTCTGCATGAGCCCCTTCTCCATCCCATTATTAAACCCTTCCAGAGACTCCAGCAAGCCCTTATCCAGGCCCCAGCTCTTCATCTCCCAGATTTAACATATCCTTTCTCCCTCTATGTAACAGAGAGGGAAGGATATGCCCTTGGGGTCCTAGGACATCAGCTGAGACCTTCTTTTGCACCTGTAGTATACCTGTCAAAAAAGATTGACCTCACCACTCATGGCTGGGCACCCTGCATATGTGCTTTAGTGGCTGCTGAGCTTCTTATTCGTGAGTCAAAAAACTAACCTTTGGGTTGCCCACCACTGTCTTCTCCCACCACAGTCTGTCCCACCTCTTAATTTACAAAGGCTTACAAACCTTACCCCCTTCCTGAGTTCTTTCCCTCCAGGTGGCACTAGTAGAAGATGCCACACTCACTTTACAATGCTGCCCACCCCTTAATATCTCAAATCTCCTACCTCAACCTAACATTAATTACTCTCCATCTTATGCCTGCATAGAGATCTTAGAGGATGTACTGCCCCATCCCTCCCATATACAGGAGGGAAAACTGTCCGAGGCCACTTATACCTGGTACACAGATGGCAGCTCCTTTTTATGTGATGGAACCCGTAGATTAGGGTATGCCATAATATCAGATACTGGGGTAGTGGAGGCATGGGCACTTCCTGCCCATACCACTAATCAGGAGGCTGAGTTGATAGCTCTTATCCATGCCTTCCAGTTAGCAAAAGGACAATCTTTAAATGTTTATACAGACTCCAAATATGCCTTTCATATCCTCCGGTCCCATGCAGCTCTCTGGAAGGAGCATGGGCTTCTTACAATGAAAGGAGGATCCATAACTAATTCAGTTACATTATGGACCTGTTAAAAGTCTCCCATCTCCCGAAAGCTATAGGAGTTATTCACTGTTGGTCTCATCAGACTGACAGTTCCATTATTTCCAAGGGATATAACCAGGCTGACCAAGCAGCTAGAACAGCAGCATTCCAGAGCCCGAACCTACCTCAGTCTCCTCAGGGAGTTCATATAGTACAGCCCGCATTCTCGCAGACACCCCCTGACACCCAACAAATTCTGTCATACCTACATCAGCTCTTTCATCCTAATAGTAAATCTCTGTTTTATTTTGTCAAGGCTCACCTCCAACCCACCCCTGAGGATTTAGAGTTCTTAAAAACTAATACTGCCTCTTGTCAAATTTGTCAAAAGTCAGATCCCAAGACCAAATACCGTACCTTACCTTTTCCCACCCACGAGGCCAGGGGCTCCCTTCCAGGAACTGACTGGCAGCTGGATTTTACTCATATGCCCACGGTCAGAAGAGTTAAATATCTCCTAGTCTTGGTGGACACAATGTCTGGGTGGATTGAAGTATTTCCCACCACTAATAAGAGGGCCCAGACAGTTTCCGATGTTCTCCGAGAAATCATCTCCCGGTTTGGAATCCCAACCTCTCTTCATTTAGATAATGGCCCAGAGTTCACTTCCCAGATTTCCCAAAATTTGTTCAAGGCTCTTAACATCCCCTGGCATTTTCACATTCCATACCACCCTCCGTCTTCAGGGAAGGTAGAACAAACTAACTGCTCTTTAAAAAAAGTTCTTGTTAAGATGTCACAGGCGCTTCATCTCAACTGGGTAAAACTTTTGTCTCTGGCCCTTCTTAGGCTTAGGGCTCTCCCCCAAACCCCCTTTTCATCTCACCCTTTGAACTCATGTGTGGGCGGCTGGTTTTAACCCTTGGCCTCTCACCTAAAACCTCTCCCCTTCCTGATCACCTGCTTACTCCACTGTTATCCCATCTACACTCCCTATTATGGGATTTTACCGACTACTCATTACCTTAACCATGTGTTAATTCATGCCCACCGCTGATTAAAATAGGAGATCAGGTATTAATTATTCTCTCCCCCAGACCAACGCCCCTCACCCATTTCCCCTAAATGGCAGGACCCCTTTAAAGTAATTCTTGTAACTCCCACAGCTGCCAAGCTCGAGGGACTTCCTCATTGGATTCACCTGTTGCATCTCAAACCTTTTACTCTTCCAGCGCAAGATACTCCCTCATATACAGTAACTCAGACAGAGACCTGTTCCATTAAGTTCCAGAGGACACCAAGATCAGCCACTCTCTCTACAGTTCCAGAAAAATAAAAGCCTCATCCTTACTCAGCTCTCCTGTGCCCAAAACTCCATATACTCTCCTTCTTCCTCTTTCTCCTATCTGCTTTACCAACTTCTCCACATCTCCAATGTCATTCCTGGTTTCAGGAAATTCCCTCCTCCACCCCTCCAAAAGAACCCCCTCTATCTTACATCTTGGGACTCTCTTCTCTTAATCACTGGGATCTAAAATTTTTTCCAGACATAATTTTATGCCTTATAAGCATCTTGCAAAGTCGAAGCTGCCAGCCAGCCAGTTCCTCAGAGCCTGGAAAATACAATAGTAACCAGCCACCCCAGGACATGGTCAAGCATCTCAACTCCTCGATGCCCATAAAGTCAGCGAGAAGCAGTCATGAGAGACCTTACAATGCCCCATTCCCATCCATTAAGCCTCCCCCAAACTCCCCAAATTTTTATAATAAACAGAAGGGTGGAATGTAACTATTCAGCCATAGATAAGGCTGCACTTCTGGATTCTAAAGGCAGGAATGAGTGGACAGGCCCTTGGGCACAAAGGGCCCTGCGTGACCCACATGCATGCATGCATGGTTACATCCACGTATGACTCAGCTAAACCCTTGTGTGCATGCCTGAGTCGCTTGTCATCTGGGCCCCACGTGATCCATGTGTACGCATGCATGGTTACATCCACGTATGACTCAGCTAAACCCTTGTGCGTATGTGTGAGTCGCCCATCATCTGCGTCATCAGTGTGACAGTAGTCACACCAACCCCACGTGCACATGTGCTAGGCAGCTTTTCAAAGTTGGACATGCCATTTCTCTCCTTCTCTGCACATCCATCTCCAGGCCTATATGCATTCCCCTCTAATAAACTCCTAAGTGGGTTTCTTGGTGTTGTGTGTCTCCTTCTCACTCGCGCCAGGTAACTTCACTCAGGATCTGGAATTTTTTGGTCTGGAGCTCACATTTTACAATCACACTCTCTTTTCCTTCAGAGAAAGGCAATCATTGTAACTCTTAGCATTAAACCAACCAACAAACAAATCACCACCAGCAAACTATACCAAAGCAGGTTTTATGGTAAACTATACGAAGACAGATTTATGCAGCTCTTTTGGAGACTTCCCAGGCAGCATAAGGGCCCTCAAGCAAATGCAGGATTTTTCAGGCCAGTAGAGCCTAGGTATCAACTAAGGGACCAATTCCACTTTTGTTTTTCCAGTTAATTTCTTTTTCTAGTTTATTAAGTCAAATTATTCTAGTCAAATTAAGCTCTTTTTGTTCCTGATTTTTTTAACTTAATACTAAGAATGAGTTAATAACATTAGTATGTCTATTCATCACTCTTTTGTCACGTTGGATGGAATAACTTCATAATAATGTATTATTGAGAAATGAATTTGATTTTAGCTAAAACAACAACAACAACTAACAATAATAATAATAACAATACCAAATTAAGAGCCCTTGGATTTGGGGTTTCCACTCTATTTTATGTGGTCTATTGAAAACACCACGTTCTAAGAGTCAGGGTTCATGTTTCCAATTTCACACATCACCTACTTCTTGTTAATTATGAAACTATTTCCAAATATTTTAGCTCCATACTGGGAATATTATTTTAAGGTATGTTACTTTTGTTTATGTTGCATTTGTTTAACTCTATGAAGCTGTGATACTTTGCCTGTCTGGAACACCTGATGGTCAATAAAGATCTGAATGGCCAATAGAGAGGCAGGAGAAAGGATAGGTGGGTCTGTCAGGCAGAGCAAATATACAGAAGGAGAAAATTGGGAGAAGAGGTTTGAAGTAGTAGCCTGAGAAGGAAGCCATCAGGGGCCAGCCACCCAGCTACACAGCTATCCATAGAGTAAAAGTAAGATTTAAAGAAGTAAGAGAATGGGAAAAACACAGAGGCCAAAGGCTAGATGGGATAATATAAGTAAAAAAAGTGGGCAAGAAACAAGCCAAGCTAAGGCCAGACATTTATAAATAAGAATAAGACTCTGTGTAATAAGAGCTGGGTGGCAGATTTCACAAAAGAATCCAAAAAGCACAACGCCATATTATTACCGCTCCACTCTCCCAGTCTTAAGAGACTGATAATAGAATCTTATCACCTCCAGAAAAATATCAGAAGATAGCCAATGGAAAGCTAGAATGGGGAAAATGTAATGGGAAGCTGGATGAGAATCAGAATAGCAATGGGCAGGAGAAAGGTAGGTGCTTCCTGCGTTACAGGAGGCATGGTGAGAATGATGGCCATGAATGAGCAAGCAACCTTGTAAGAAACAAACGTTGCCAGGTGGTGATGGCAGTGCACAACTTTGGTCTCAGTAGAGGGAGGCAGGTCTCTGAGTTTAAGGCCAGTCTGGTCTACAAAGTGTGTTCTAGGACAGCTAGGGATACACAGAAACACTCTGTCTCGAAAACAAACAAACCAAAACCACCACCACCACCATAAACCCATTCTTTAAAGAAATGAATATTAAGAAGGTGTGGTGGTTTGAATGAGAATGGACCCCATTGACTCATATGTTTGAGTACTTGGATTCCAGTTAGTGGAACTGTTTGGGAAGGATTAGGAGGTGTGGCTATCTTAGAGGACCTGCCACTGGGGGTGGGTTTTGAGGTTACAAAAGTCCATGCCAGTCCTTGTTGCCTGTGGATCAGGACGTAAAGTTCTCAGCGACTGCTCCAATGTCATGTCCTTCATGATGATCATGAACTAACCTAAAACTGTAAGCAAGCCACCAATGAAATGCATTTTTCTTTTTTAAATAAGAGTTGCCATGGTCATGATTTCTCTTCAGAGCTATAGAATAGAAATTAAGAATGGGGCATGCCCAAACATGAATACATGTGTGTTTTGGTTCACTCTGAACAACTGTAGGGATTGACTTAACAGGTCTTGAGGGAATCAAGAAATGGAAGATACACATACAGAGAACAGTGATGATCAGGTAGGTGATCTGGGCTCTCAATAGGGAAACCACAGCACCTCTTCCTTTCCAAAATTCAGTGTATTTATATTCAGTTGAACAGGGAAGCAGGGTTTATTGTACACAGCTGAATCAAGGAGGCAGGTTTAGTTACTCTCCGTAGGAGCAGTCTCTGTAGGGGAGCAGTCTTCTTGGTGGTGGTGGTGGGATAAGAAAGCTATAGTGGACATTTTCTGACCACACTATCAATATTTGTCCCTGGAGCAGAGAAAGGATTTGTCATGCTTTTGAGCCTCACTGGGGGAAGTCTCTGCCACTCACATGGAGCTGAGACATTGAGGTCATTGACATGCCTATGTCAACAATACACATTCACCCAGGACTTCACTGTGTGTGTGTGTGTGTGTGTGTGTGTGTGTGTGTGTGTGTGTGTGTAAATGTGTGTATATGTTGTACATGTACCTGTGCATATCCTTGCAGACAGCAGAGGAAAATCAGGGATCTTCCTCTGCGGCTCTTTGTCATATTCCTCTTGAGACAGGTTCTCCCTGAACCTGAAGTTTCCAGTTTCATTTGTGTTGGTGCCTGACCAATGAGCTCTCAGAATTCCTGTCTCTGTCATTTAATGCCAAGCCTACAGGCATGCACTGCCATGCCTTTTTTTTCCCACATAGCTGCTGGGAGTTGGAACTGAGGTCCTCATGCTTATATAGTAAGTATTCTTATTCACTGACTCCTACATTTTAACAAAGCAAAAACTGATTAGTTTTCATTATTGTACTTAATGCCACAAAACCACAAGAAGTCGATTCTTCATTAAAAGATGTTTTTTCATAGCCCGATTCAGAGAATGTAAGTACACACTCCACCCTAACTAGATTTCACATATAAAAATCAAAAGAATGAAATCTATTTCTGTATTCAACACTCTCACACCATTAGAAATCTGAATCTTGGGTCAACCTAGAACTGAAAGGAAGACTAGAAACATATAAACAAAACCAAAAAAAAAAAACACATGAGAAGACCACATGTAGTCACATAAAGACATGGATTTTGATGCATCCATACAAACTAACTCAAAACTATAAAAGTATATACTTATCACCACTCATTAGTGGGGAACACATCCTGTGTGACTCAGTGGGCACAATTTTCTTGGTGGCAGAGAGATGACAGCAGCTTTTGTTTCCTTTTGCAAAGAATCTCATCTCTGTCCTGTTCCAAGGTAAATGTTCCAGCAGAATATGCATTACAAGTCTCTGTCCTGCCAACCAGCTCCCAAATGATGACATGGAGACTTATTATTAATTATGAAAGCTCAGCCTTATTTTAGAATTGTTCCATTGGCTCTTATAATTTAAATTAACCCACATTTTATTAATCTATGATCTACTACATGACTTTTACCTCCTGTTTCCTCTTTGGGTCTGGTTGTCTTTTCTGCCTCTTTTCTTCCCAGAGTCCTTTCTTTCCTGGAAATCCCACCTTTAACTCCTGCCTAGCAATCGGCCATTTAGCTTTTTATTAAACCAATCAGAAGGCACCTTGACAAAGACACATCTTCACAGTGTACATAAAAGATTATTTCACAACAAACATGCCTTCCTATGTTACTCTGATGGTGTAGAGTCTACCCAGGCTCTTGTGGCATTTATTTTTTACCTCATTCTGAAGACAAAAGACTCTTGATGATAATCAGTAATGGCCCTAACATGGTGGCAGGTAGTTTTCTATTGAATTCGCAGTTCCATCTCCAATAAGCTGCAAAGTTCCTTAGACAGAATTTTGTGTGCCCTTCAGTCAGACTCTTACGTGTGCCTTTCTCTTTCTCTGTGCACTTTTTATCTCTTGTCACTTATGAAATAAGAGTGTAGCCATGCCAGCACTCCATTGTCTGGTGTTCCTTCCAGCTAGGAAGATGCTGGTCTCCTATTACATGAGCTTTCTTGCCTGGCGTAGGGTGTGGGATGTGGGTGGGAAGTGATATGAAGCAGTGTTCTGAGAACCAACCATTTATATGTCACCTGGAGCTATTAAGAATTCATCAATCTGACATGGCCCTGGGAAGGAACCTGACTTAAGGTACCAGCCCTTGTGAGAAAGTTTGTCTTACACCAGATGTTTGAACTGTCAAGTCTGCTCTGAGGTGTGACATACACCAGGGTGGTGTTGTCACCCACCTCCCCATGTGCCTTGTGGCAGACTTTTATATTTCAGGGATTGCCTTTTAAAGGGAAGGCAGCAATCTGTGGAACAATGGCAAAGTTTTATTGTTTGAATCTTTTCTTTTTTAAGTGAAACAGCACTAGCTTATTAGTGAGAGATATTTTAGAGACCCTCTTTGTTTAGAGATTCTTGTTTGGGGTGTCTCGTGAACAGTCTCGCCCCCTCTGTAGGTTGTGAGGGAGGCTTTGCAATATGTTCCTGTGAGACTTTTCACAAGTGATACATTAGACTCTCAGTCTTCTCATTCACACAGTAGCTGCCTCAAAAGCCAAGGAGTGGAGTGAGGGGGCGGAGCCGAGGGCGGCAGATTGATCACAATGAGGAGAAATGAATCTGGAGAGGGAAGGTGGAGCAAACCCGGGAAGAGTTGTCAAAACCAGAGAAGCAATGCTTGATTAGATTTAGAAATGGCAGAATGGCACGGTGAAGTTTTCTATAGGGACAGTTGCTAGGATGCTAGCTCTGTGGAGGAAGCCTGCAATTTCTGCAAAGTGGGAATCAAAAAAGAGAACACACATAGTTACTGAAAAGAGACAGGGACTGTTAAAGGCCCAGGCCCCCTCCGGCAGCTTCCTTGCGTTTGTTTTCTTAGTTGAGTGCTGTGACTTTGGAGAAGCACATTAGATCAATGAGTCCAAATTCCTCATGGTGCTCTTGCAGGAGTCCCAGATTTCAACACCCCACTCTTGGCCTCCCAGACCACCTCACTTTGACAGCCTTGGCTGGGTGTAGCTACTTGCTCTTTACTGGCTCCTGAAAGTTGCATAAGAATGACCCAGATAATGTGAGCTCCTCAAATAACATCTCATAGGTATCCTTCCCCTTACCCCCAGCACTGGGGCGTTAAAGGAAAAGTGACTAGAATCTGTATTCAGACCTAATGGAGAACACCGGTTCTGGAGTCACTGATTACTGGGCTCCATCTTTTTGTTTTGTTTTGTTTGTTTGTTTTATATTTACCATGAAGCTCCTGATAAATCTGCTTGCCCTTTCCCAGCCCTGTCCTTGGAAAGGTTAGTTCCTTTGAATCTTAACTGTGTCCTGACAATAGAATTAGACAAAATCCATCAACTCTCCTAGCTCTAAGGCTTCTAGTGAGAACCAGATGAAATAATACATACCAATATAAACACATAAAACTTCTATATAAACTAACAGAAATACCATTCATATATAGCACAAGATTATAACATTGTTCTTACAAGTTTTGCACTATATTTTTTATTTTCTCCCTTTTGTACATATTCATAGCACACATGTCTGATCTTAGTCTGTATATTTTTAGTTCCATCAGAAATTTCTCTGTTATTTTAAAACTGTTATGCCTTTAGACTCCAATTAGCCCTATTGTGCCTTCTCAACTGTCACATTTTTAGCATTCACAGGGCTTGAAAGATAGAATAGAACAGAAAGTACTTTTATTTTATTTTTGAGAGAAGTGCTCACTATGTAGCTCAGGCTGGCCTCAAACTTACCATCCTCCTCCTACCCAAGCTGCTGAATGCTGAGATCCCAAGTATGGGCCACCACATCTGGCCAGGAACTGCCTTTGTAATGAGTACATCAATCCCAGAGTTATCAGACAAATTGAATTCAGTAATCCCCAGAAGACTCAAAGATGAACTGATTTTTTTTTTAAAGACAAAGATGAACTTGGTGTCAGGGTTGTGAGAGAATATTACTGCTGCCCTGTCTATTACCATATATAGTATCTTCCCATTGAAAAGCCAAAGGCATTTTACAAAGTCTGACAGTGATCCTCATCATGTCCCCCTGGGATAAAAACTTCATTACAAACAATAAATAATAACTGCACTGTACTGTGAAATGTCTTCTACAAAGCTATTAATCATGGACTAGAATGTCATGGATTTTAAGGGGAATTTATTCACAAGAATTAGGGAAGATTGTGGGTTCCTGTGGATTTTGGTTGGAGTTGTTTTTATTGAAGAAAATTGTTGAAGAACACTGCTGTGCACTTGAAAGTTGTCTCTCATTATTAGTAATATCTACTTTTAAGTTAAAAGAAATATAGACAATGACCGTACAACATAAAGGAAATACAAACCATAATCCCATTCACTGACTTACTGAAGGTCTCTAATCTGAGCAAAGTTGTCTGTTGGTATTTCTTCTAGCAGAATATTCCTGACTTAGTTGTCTGATGAGTGATGTCAATCACATTGCCTGTCTGACCTTCTGGGGAAAGTGGCATCATAATCATGGCATCATAAACAAGCCTTGAGAAGTTATATTTGCTACTTGTCTTCTGACTTCTGTGGACAAAATGGCCACCCAACACAGATACAGCCAATGCATGAGCCTGTTACTGACATGTGAACAAAAGATGATCCGGGTAAATCAGATGCTCTGTCTAGGGCATTGTAATGGGGTGGTTCCCAGGAGAATAAATGAGTCAGCTGTGGGAGGAAAATATAAAACGAAATGTGATACATGTGTGCTGGATCAGATTGTGAATGGGGTAAAGTTCTATGTGAGTTACAGCCATAAGTGAGTAGATATTTGAGATAGAGGGAAGAGTCACATGTTAAAGAACAAAGAGGCCAGTTCATAGGAAATCAGGAAGGGTGTTTTAGTTGGATTTCTATTCCTGTGAAGAGATACTATGACCATAGCAATTCTTACAAAGGAGAACTGTAAGCGGAGACTGCGCGTTCATATCCTGGCCACCCAGACCCAAGCAATCACACAAAACTATATTAATTACAACACTGTTTGACCAATAGCTTAGCCATATTTCTAGCTAGCTCTTGAATTTTAAATTAACCTATTTATATTAATCTATGTATCACCATGAGGCTGTGGTCTATCAATAAGGTTCGATAAGGTTCAGCAGCTACATGGTGTCTCCCTGACTTTGCCTTCTTTCTCCCACCATTCAGTTTAGTTTTTCTGCTTTGCTCTTTTTTGCCCTGCCATAGGCCAAAGCAGCTTCTTTATTAACCAATGGTAATAAAACATATTCACAGCATGCAGAGGGGAATCCCATAGCACCTCCCATTTTCTGTCTAAATAAAAAGAAATGTTTTAGCTTTAACATAGTAAAATTACATATAACATGTCCAGTTCACACAGCATACTATCAAGCAGTCAAGGCAAGATCAGTTTCTTACCCAAATGGCTATCCTTGTCACATTGAAGGCAAATTCCATAACGAATTTCTTCAATGCCCAACAACTTCTCTGAAGTAATTGGTGCTGCCAGAAGTAGACATGCCTCACTGTCGAGAAAAGTCTAGTTCTTAAACCCTTTTTAAATATCATGTTCTGTAGGTCTTTTAAAGGTTTGAAGAATACCTATCCATTTGAAATGTATCTCTATACATTTAGAAAGCCTAACTAATATGACTACAAGTTTCACTATTATAGATGACTATTAATCCATAAGTTTTAAATATTTCACAATTTTTTAAATGAGCTATATAAACATAATACCATAAACAAGAGTAAAAATATACATATTGTGGCACAGATGCTTTAAAAGAAATCCCACGCTATCTCAGATTGAGAAATAGATGGTTATTTATTTAGAGGTAAACTCACAAATCAGAATTCTCTGCTTGAATGGAAAATAGAGATCAAATCCAACAATCCAGCAATCTGAAAGAGCAGCCAGTGAAAAGGAGGAAGGGGTGGATGCAGGCTCTGCATCTGCATATATGGTCTAAGAGGCCACACCCAAGTAGGCGGATAACCACAAGCTGTAAGATTTCCTACAACACCTCCATCTTTTGTTTAAATAAGAGAGTTCTAAGCCTAATACAAAATTATATACAATAAGAACAAATATCCTATCCTAACTAGTTTTAATCTTATATAATAAATAACTTGGCTAAGTCATGAAAGGAAAGTAACTACAATTATCTAGTCTTTAACCCCATCAAAGCTCCAAGAGGGAAATAATATTACTGAATAATTAGGAAGTGCAGTCAAGCAACTTCTAAAATGTGCAACAAATGACAGAGACAACTGGATACCTGGGTAATCACCCAAAGTCTCATATGCAACGTTGGAGCAACCAATTTTGGCTAAGGCCTAGAATAACTGACAGACCATTTTCAAAGACAGGAAATTTTTCAAAACTGTCTTTACCCTGTCTTGGCAAGATTTGACAGTCCTGCTTATCCATTTTCAGATACTATGTATCTTGTTAGTGGTTGAGGCATGGGCATGTCTTTGCCCAAAGGCCAGTTTTGCTAAGAAGAAAACAAGCTCCAAGTGGAGTGTCTTTGGTGCTCAACATTCTCTTGGGAATAGATCGGTGCTGTCAGGAGCAATCGTGTCTCACTTCAACAGAACCCTAAGTTATTTAAATGCCATTTTTACAGCTCTTTGAAGTGGTTGAAGATTATCTATCTATGCAGAATATAATCTCTATGTATCTAAAGAACCTGATTAGTCTAACTATAAGTATGACAAACATAGATGACAATAGATCTATAATTCTTAATACTTATATAACTTAAGGAATAAGACAATAAACAACTGTGCAATAAATGAGGACAATGACCTCAAAATGTAAACAATGTATACATATCTTGATCAGAGGTAAAAATGTACATTTCAATATAATAAATATATATCAATGGATAGAAGATGTTTCTTTATAGTCATCTACCTCCCCTGGCTCCTCAACTTTCTCCATCCCCCATTCTGCAATAATCTCTAAGCCTTGGAAGTGGGTTGAGCAGATAGGTTTCTTTTAGGGCTAAGAACACTTCATTCTCTTATTCTCTCATCTTTGGCCATTTGTGGGTCTCTGTGTCAATCACAATCTACTGCTGATAGAAGTTTCTTAACTGAGGATTGAGAGATACCTTTATCTATGTGCACATCAGTAAGTTGTTAGGAATTGGTTACGACTATGTCCATTTAGTAGTATAACAGTAGTAGATTCTTCCCTAGGACCTATTACCTGTCTATCCATAGGTAATTGTTCCAGTAACAGTGCCAGATATGAGTTTCATATTGTAGAACAGGTCTTAAAAAGCACAAAGTAGTTAGTTACTCCACATCCTCCATGCCACTGTCGCACCAGTGAGTGTATATTGCCAAGCCAGTCTTTGTTGTAGATCAGTTAGAACTGAAGATTACTTTTCTCCTCAGGTATTGTGCATAGCACCTTCCAGCACTCTGAAAGCTATCAGTAGGGAAGAAACTTCCAGGTCATTACCAGCATGAATTCATCATATTTTTGACTTAGTCATGAGGTGTCTGCAGCAATAGAGTCTTACTATCAAGTTCTGGAGGGCAGCAAAGAACAATGGTGATCTTCATAATGTTTAGGGATCCATGGGACTTCATTGTCCAATGACTTCAAAAGAAGTAGCCTGTTCCTGGCACTGGGTGTTTTATTTGTTATCCTCTGGTGTTTAGGACAGTCATCGTTACCCTGTGTAGGGTAACTCTTTTCCCTCCCACCCCCTCTCTCTGTCTTTGTCACTCTTTCTCTCTCTATGTGTATATGGAAGCTTTTACACTCATCTATACTCATAGGTTTCCTTATACTCTTCTCAAAAGGTCTTTCAGGGTATTTATCCGTCCTCCTACTCCCTCTTTAAGAAAGCATGGATAAAGCAGGTATTGTGAAATCCAGGTGCCATTCTCTTTCTAGACAGATGTTCTATATTGTCTACATATTATGTTACTCCCTACTATTCTCATTAGTAGCACAGCATATACCCAATATGCCTAACAGCTTATACTACACTTTCTTCTCCAGAAAATGACTGAAATATTTGTTTCCTTTGACCAGCTAATATTCAGCAACCATGAGTTGCAACTCATGATCATTCTCTGGCTTTCATTAATGATCTATGTCCTAAACATATTTATCACCATTAAATCATCAAACCAGGACTCGTTTTAAAATGTCCTCCACCTTCATTATTCTTTACTCTCCTTTTAGTAGATGATAATAGCAGGGTATAAAATACGAATGTGCATGATATTGGGTAAATACGTTTTTTCTGATAGCACTTTATTTAAGTGCTTACTATGATTGGTCCTGGGCATCTGTTTCAGGAGAGAAAGACCCCTTATCAGCCCTAAGGTATGACTTCTGAAGGGTTCAAGTTTGATTGCCGGGAACCATGTCACATGACTCACAATCTCCTGTACTTCCAGGTCCAAAGGTGTGTTGGCTTCGGTGGCACCTGAACTCACATGTAAATACCCCCATAAATAATTAAAAATAATAAAATAAATATTAAATATTTTGTTTTCAAATTTTAAAATATTATTTTATATTATTGTATAAGTTTTTGCTTACATGTGAGAGGGACTCAGCTAGTTTCCAGGCAGGAAAGTGAACCCTGAAAGAGATGAGAAGGAAATCTCAGTTCGGATTGACCTTGTCAACCTAGATCAGACTTCAGGGAGTCTAAAGTTAGGCAGTTCATTGTCAGCATATTTAAAGTACAGTACAATTTGAGAAAAAGTTTCTGGGCAATAATAATTCCAGTTCCAAGTGCACAATAAAGCTTAAGCTGTGACTACATAGAGACTCCTTTACAAAGTACATATGACCATGAAGGTGACCTAGAATCTAGTGTGGTCTTTCACAGATAGCATAGAGGTCAGCAGGCCAGAAAAATCCATGTGACATTTCCCTTATGGATGGGTTTAACTGTAAGCTAAAGATAATGACCCAGAGAGGAAAACTCTGGGATAAGCATTCTGGGGGATTTGTGTGAGGTATGCCTCTATGTCAAAAGGTAAGTGAGGTCACCTCCACAGAGAGAAAAAAGGACTTCCAGCCTTCTGGGCAGGGAAACAGGTATTTTATTGCCTCCAATGAAAAGATGCCCCAGTATGGTTGACATTCTTAATTTCCCTGGTGATCTCTGGGCTCAAGGAATTTTGTGTCCCCAACGTGCATGTATATCTCTGTAGAAACTTAGAGATAAAAAAAGAGTATTGAGTTCTGAGCTGCCATGTGGGTGCTAGGAATTGAATTCAGGTCCTCTGGAAGAACAGCCAGTGCTTTTAACTACTGAGTCATCTCCCTAGTACATAAATTAAAACAAAAAATAAAATTCATCTATCTATCTATCTATCTATCTATCTATCTATCTATCTATCTATCCATCCATCCACTATCTATTTATGTATCTATTGTGTGCTCTTGCCAGCCAGGGTGCACATGTAGAGATCAGTAGCCAACTTGAAGTTTCTCTCCTTCCACAATGTGACCCTGGGAAAGAAATCTAATAACAAGTTCCTTTATCCAATTAGCCATATCATCAATCCTCCTTTCATTTTTGATTGACTTGATATATGTGTCACTACTTCTGCCAACCAAGAAGGAAGCCTGCTGATTTAACCCTGTCATGCTAAGTTTCTTCAAGGAGATGCTTGGGATGGGATAGGGTGGGGTTGGCTAATGGCAAATTTTCCTTATTTTTAGAGAATGGAGGGAAGTACAGGCATTTTTATCCTCTTCTCTCACTTTGCTTTGCCTGTGGGGGTGCTCTGCAATCATGTGATACCTGGAACCATGGCAGTCATTGTATGACCGTAAGAGAATTGTTGGTACACTGTCAGTCTCTAGGCTGGAAATAATTTTCACCCTGATGATTTAGATGAATTTACAACAAATCTGGGAACATCTGTAACTCTTGGCCTCCTTTTCCCATGGTGCAGCTTAAACGAGGTTTAGATTCTTTTTCTCTAGATATTTCGGGTCCTCATAGCTATATGTTTTGCCAGCTAAACAGGCATGATGTAAGTAGTTCTGATTTTGGTGATTATTAGTAATAAACGTATATATTCAAGGAATCTCAGGGGCCTGCTAAAGGCTACCTAAGCTGTTCATTCTATGCAAATTGAGAATTTGAAGGGCAATCTACACCATCAAATTGTGTCAGCAGACTTTCACAGACCCGCTGAAATTATGGTCACAGGCAACAATAACTTGACAGATGGTATATTATTAATAGGAAACAACCTATTGTGAAAAGAATTGTAGCTGAAACATTGATCCCTTGAAACGCACAGGCATGTCCAACCTGCAGCCGGCAGGCTGCATACAGTCAAGCATAGGCATGAATTCAGCCCAACACAAAACCACAAACTGAACACATCAGGAGGCTTTTCTTAGATTGTTCTGGTAACTCAATTGTGTGGCTCTGAAGAATGAACTTTGCGGATGACAGTGTTGCGGTGCCCAAAGGCCAAACTTTTAAGATAATAGGTTTTTTCTAAGAAGACACAATAGGTTTTGCTATTTGGGTAAATTGGAGTGAGGACTTTTAAAGAGGTAACTGAGACCAGACGGCTAGGGTCTTAGTCTAACTGTTAGACTCCAAGAGGACTAGGGTCTTTTTAATAAGATGAAGAAAGGCTCAGGAGTCAAGGACACAGCTCAGAAAAGCACTTGTGCAGCATGTGCAAGGCTCTAATGTTAGATCACCAGGGATAGAGGGGTGGGGGTGGGACTGCTTGCCCATGGAGAAAAAGGCTTTTGGGGGATATAGCTTTAAAGTGTCTATAAGCTGAAGAGAAAGGCTTGGTGAAACTAACCCTGCCAACACCTTGGTCTTGAACTTCTTGTCTCTTCTGGAGCATTTTGTTATGGCAGCTTTAGCAGAGAGAGAGAAACAAAAAGGACACAAACACAAGATGTCATAAATAACAAGCAATGTTATAATCTCATATATTGAGAAGATATTTCCAGGGCTGATTAATTAACAGCTCAAGAATATGGACAGGGATGTGGGTTCTCCAGTTTTCTGCTCTGCCATCTCGGTGGGATCGACTTTTAGCCTTGGTTTTATTTCTGTGTGGAAGGAGGCATTCAGTAAGTTCCACGGGTGATTTTGGCACACAGTCCCATCCAGCAGAAAACTCAGCTTCTCATGAGAACCTCTTTAAGAGTGAAGCGGGCTCTTCTGGCTCTCATCATAACGTATGTGTCATTAGTCAAAGTTGTGTCACAGCTATTATTATTATTATTATTATTACTGAGACAAGGTTTCTCTGTGTAGCCCTGACTGTCCTGGAACTCACTATGTCGACCAGGCTGGCCTAGAACTCAAATATCCTCTTGCCTCTGTTTCTTGAGTGCTGGGATTAAAGGCCACCACCGCCTGGCATGTCATGTGCCTTTGCTTGCCTGTGTCTGATCCAGAGGACTGGGGTGACTGGGATGGGATAACATAAACTGTGATTCCTTGCTTAGGCCCAGCGACTTGGCGGGGAAAGTGGCTGAGTTTTGGGTGAGCCACCAACAGGGGCTTCTCAAGTTGTTCTACTTCTTGCTTTGACCCAGGTTACTAGCCTGGCATGTCCTCTGGCCTGACAAGGAAAGACAGGATGGCCAGGAATGTCTCATGGACCTGCCCAGATTTCTTGGACCTCGTCCCACATTCAATAAGCAGTTTTCTGTTGATTACTCAGACTCCCTAACTACCTTCATATCTGACCGGAAGTGGCCTGGATAGTGGCTGATACAACTAGTGTGATGGAGAGATATCTTGTATGTTGTAAATGAATAACTTCATGTTCTGCCTTCATGCAATAGTATTGTGAGAGTAATTAGAGGAAATAATTTGTTCACCCTCCATTCAGCCCTGTCTACCATGTGTGTTAAAGAACAGGAGAAGACATCATAGCATATGACTTACATTCTGTGGGCGTGGCTCCCTGTCAGAGCTCACATTTCAAGGAAGCTGCTAAGGTCAGGAAGCAGGTTAAGAGTACACCTTGCCCCTGGTACTTGTCTAATTTTCTCCTTCTCCTTCTGCTTGAGCCACACTGGTCCTCGAACTCTTACAGCAAATCTACTGTTTCTCTTGCTATTCTGGGTGAAACTTGGACAGAAGCAGATAGAGAGGGGGGAGATTTTGCCAAAGATCTCTCTCTCTCCCTCCCTCTCTCTCTCTCCTCTCTCTCTCTCTCTCTCTCTCTTTCTCTCTCTGTGTATGTGTGTGTGTGTGTCTAAATTAGTTGCGTCTCTGTCTTATCACATATTTTAAAAGCCTATTGAGTTCTTGTTCCTCTTTTTCCTTCCATACTGACCTGATCTTCTGTTTGATTTTTCTAGCCTTTCAGTTTGAGATAACAGTTGGTCCATTGTATCCACCAGTCCTGTGGGAAGGGGGCACCTCTGTGTGCATGGACATTCAGAGACTGGGGCCGCCCTTTTGAATAAGGAAATGATAGCACTTAGCACTAATGTTTCTCTCGACATGATCTTAAAGTACCTGCTTATTAAAGATTCCCTTTCCCCACTTCTCCTGGTGTTTACCTGAAAGCATACAGCCATGCCCTTCCAACATCTGCTCTCCTGTCCTGCTAAGGATGAGGATCCTGGGACCACGCTGATGCTTGCTCCATTTAAGGCAGGCATTTCAGCTTTGCTGCATAGACATAATTTTAACCTTTTCCAAAGCAGCGGGGCTTGTTTCAGAGGAGAGGTGAAGTATATTAGAGACATTTGTTTCTCTCCTGGTCTGGACTGAACTATGGTTTGGGTCAGACAGTTTGATAATTGGTTTGGACTTTCAGTCTGTTAAACGAAAGTTCTGATTGCATTTTATACCAGTTCACTAAACAAAAATCTGCTTCATCTGCACGAAGGCTGTGCTTCCCTCCCATATGACTGCCTCCGGAGACTGCGCAGCCAGTAGGGTGTCGCATTCTCCCCACCATAACGGGCAGGATATTAAAGGGAGGCTACTCAGAGTAGTGCCTCCTGCTCATTTATCCAGTTCAACCACCTGCATCAGCCGTCGCTCCACAAACAGGGAAGTTGCTGCATTAAGAAAGCAGCCTCAGGTTTTGGAATATAGGTCACTGGTAGCTTTCTTACACAATAAGCTCTGAGATTGACCCTTAACCTTCTATAAGTAGGGTGTGGTGGGTCATTCCATAATTGCTGTATGAAGTAGGTGCTGGACTTCAAGGTCACCTTCAGCTTGGGATACACGAGACCCTGGTTCATGAAAACAAAAGGCAAAACAACAACAAAAAAAAGAAGTGTGAAACAAGGCATGACAGTACACTATTATTATGCCAACATCCCAGGTGTGACAGTGCACACCAATAACTCCAACATCCACAGGTGTGACAATGCACACCTATAACTCCAACTTCCCCAGGATTGACAGTACACATCTGTAACTCCAACATCCCCAGGTGTGATAGTGCACACCTATAACTACAACATACCCGGCTGTGACAGTGCACACCTATAACTCCAACATCCTCAGGTGTGACAGTGCACACCTATAACTCCAACATCCCCAGGTATGACAGTGCACACCTATAACTCCAACATCCCCAGGTATGACAGTGCACACCTATAACTCCAACATCCCCTGGTGTGACAGTGCACACCTATAACTCCAACTTCCCCAGGTGTGAGAGTGCACACCTATAGTCCTTGCATTTGAACATGAGACATAAAGAAAATGAATTTAAGGCCAGCCTGGACTGCATAGCTAAGTCCCCGGCCAAACTGAGATGTAGAGTGAGACCGTGCCTCGAAAAACAATGAGACAAACTCCACAAAGAAAGTAAGCATGCCTTACAGACCTCACATCCACTGTTAAGTTTCTAAGAAAGTTCTTGTTCATGTGAGGAAAACCTGTATCCTTCCATTTTAAACGTTGGCTGAGGAATGTGGAAGGGACACTGTGGCCCGGAAACACTGTAGTGCCTGGTGGACGAGAGCATGCAGGCTGGGCTGGCTGACATAATCCGAGATAACTACACGTTGTAGGAGAAGGGAAGGGAAATAATTAAGTTTTACAGAATATAATTTTGTAAACCTGGGTTTTTAGAGTGGCGCCCTGAAATTCAGAAGCAACAGTATTAATAGGAAATTACATTCAAATGTAACTTCCAAGCTGGACTCAGTGGTAAATGCTTGTAATCTCAGCACCTAGGATGCTGAGGCAGGAGGAGCACTATGAGTTTGAAGACAGCCTGGGTTGTACAGTGAGTTAAAACCCAGTGTTGGCTATAGAGTGACACTTGGTCTCAGAACAAAACCCAAACCAAAAATCTCCCTTCAGTCCCTGACAAACATCATTCCATCGCCTGGTACAGAAACCAAAAATCTCCCTTCAGTCCCTGACAAACATCATTCCATCGCCTGGCACAGAAGAGCTCGTGTTGCCTTTGGTTGTTCTTTAACAAAGAACAGTCCAAGTGACATCACCAGCTTTTCTTTATGTCGTTCTCTGACAGTTTCATACATGCGTATGATAGATAAATCCCGATTACTCTTCCCCCACCCTCTCACATTTCCCCCCATCTCTATCAAATACCCTATCCCTACCAGTCCATTTCGCAGCTTCTTAACTTTTTAGGTTCTTTTGTGACCAATTTAGCTTGAGCAGGGCCAGCTGTGTGACCGTTGAGTGGCAGCCCAGTGGGGTTACCAGAGGTTGCACATCTTCAGGCAATGGCCTTTCCTGCTATGCATCTGTCAGTGGCAAATAGTTCAGCAATGAGGGGCAGGACCCCATCCTCTTTCCATTAAGTATGTGCTATTTTTAAGCCACAAACTTATCAGTATTATAATATTTCAAAGTGAAATTACTGATATTTTTGGTAGTTGTCTGGTCAAATTTAAAAGCTCAAGTGCTCTGAAGGAAAAAAGGCAATTTGTAAAACTACATGAAATATTCCACTCCATCAAGATGGGTATTATTAAAAATGACAAAAGAATAAAACATACAAGAGCATGGATATAAGTAAAGAACAGTGATGTCCAAGTCTGAAAATATCAGGGTAAACCCTAAATTTTCTATTCTAATCAAAAAATAATGACAAAAAGACAAAGGAATTTGGTGGTGGTGGTGTGGAAGAATGGGAAGTCTCACACTCTATTGGCAGGAATGTAAATTAGTACAGCCGCCATAGAAAACAGTATGGATAGTTTTCAACAGATTAAATATAGACCCACTAAATCACTCAACAATCACATACTGGGCATGCGTGTCAGAGTCCTGTCTGCTCTTCTATATTTATTTCAGGATTAGTCACAGTAGCTAAGACCTAGGAACAAATGCAATAACTAACTAAATATATTTAAAATGTGCCTATTTATAATTTACTGCATGAAGTTTTAAAGTACATATACACTGAGAAATGACTAAATCCAGAAAATGTATACATGCATCCCCTTCTATAGTTATGATTTTGTAGTGAGAATTCATAATTTCTACTCTCTCAAGATTTTTCAGGCCTGGCAGTTTATGCCTGTAATCTCAGAACTCCGCAGGCTGGGGTGGGTAGCTCTTGAGTTTGAAGCCAGAATGAGCTACACAAGGAAAGCCTTAAAAAGAAGAATGCATGCTATTATTAATAGGGGTTGCTCTGATGTACCACAGTGGCACAACACACACTGACAGTGTCACTGGATGGGTGGATAAAGGAGATGTGATTCTTGTACACAATGGAATAGTAGTCATCTCTATAAGAGAAGAGAATCCTGCTAATTACAACAGCATGGAGGAAACCAGAGGGCATTGTGCTGAGGGGAAACAATGTCTGTCATAGAAAGATAAATACTGTGATATCCCACTCCAAACAGCCCTAGGACCGCACTCAGGAGGAAGCTAAAATGTTGATCTTGTAGAATGAAGCTTTACTGGGGGCTGTAGAGTTTGAGGCTGAGAAACTGGGGAGAGGTGGTCAAAGAATACAAACATCAGTTTATACAAGAGGAAACAGTTCAAGAAATCCATCATACAACAGAGTGACCACTATTATGGTGGTTTGGGCGGTATTGCCCCCATAGACTCGTGTGTTTGAATTCTTTGCCTATAGGGAGTAGCACTATTAGGAGGTATGGCTTTGTTGGAGTAGGTGTGGTCTTGTTGGAGGAAGTGTGTCACTGTGGGGATGGGCTTTAAGGTCTCATAAACTCAATCTCTGAAACTGTAAGATAGCTCCAATTAAATGTTTTCCATTATAAGAGTTCCCATGGTTATGGTGTCTCTTCACAGCAATAGAAAGCCTAAGACAACTATTCATAATAACATGTATTCTTCTTTTTATGCCTATCCTTGTGTAGTTCATTCCTGCTTCAAACTCAAGAGCCTCCTCCCCAGCCTGCTGCATCTGGGATTACGAGCATAAACTGTCAGGCTTGAGAAACCCTAAGAGACTGGATATTATGTATTCTTACTATGACATGATAATTAAATGAGGGGATGCACATATGAATTTGCTGGATTTAGTCATTGCTCAGTGTATATGTATTTCAAAACTTCATGCAGCAAGTTATAAACACACACCTTTTATACATTTATATGTTCTGAGTGTGAGTGTGTGTGTGTGTGTGCACATGAGGACACATGTCATAGCACATGAATGGAGGTCAGAGGCTATCTTGTGGAAATTAGTTCTCTCCTTCTGCCATGTGGTTTCTGAGGACTGAACTCAGGTCGTCAGGCTTGGCAGCAAGTGCCTCTACCCTCTGAGCCATCTCACCAGCCTTAAATATATGGTTTTAACATTTAAAAATAAAATTATTTAAAAAGTAAGAGACATGATTTTCCTTGACTAAGTTATTTTTGTTTAAAAATATTTATTTTATTTGATTTTTTTAATATTTACTGAGCTCTACATTTTTCTCTGCTCCCCTCCCTGCCACTCCCCTCCCTCCTTCAACCCTCCCCCAAGGTCCCCATGCTCCCAATTTATTCAGGAGATCTTGTCTTTTTATACTTTCTACTTCCCACGTAGATTAGATCTATGTAGGTCTCTCTTAGTGTCCGTATTGTTGTCTAAATTCTCTGGGATTGTGGTTTGTAAG